>JABUQX010083525.1:0-31504 GCA_015478945.1 Trachelipus rathkii | reverse complement strand
GGTAGTGAAATATCGCCGCCGCCGTCGAGAGACGATGGAGACGTTAAAAGGGAAACGGATAACAGCGATCATCATTACGACCACCTTTCCGTGTCGTTAATGAACCCCGATTACGAAAATATGGTTAAGGGGATTCGGGATATCAAAGATTTAATTCACATTCCGAAAGTCGTCTCTCCTCTCCCGTCTTCCCCCTCTTCTTCCTCCGCCGGACATTTGGTGAAGGAAACTGTAATGTGTCAAAACACCGAAGTGACGATAGAATATTCATCGCCGTACGCCGCCTCCGCCGCCGCTGCTGCCGCTGGTGGCAACATCAAATCTAATAACGCTCTACGAGCAAGTTTCTTGGTATCTAAAATCGTCGATGATATTGAAAACAATGTCGTCAGCGAAGTGACGCTCGCGCAAGTGAAAAGGGCCATGGGTGAAGTGTATAACAACGTCAACCTGAGAACGACAAATGGGATTAAAATCCCTTTCATGAACACTCACCTGCCCTTCGCGATCAACCGGTATTTCGTCGAACAACTTTGCGTCACCGATGGCTGTGGAGATAAGTTCACCTCCGATCTTTTGGACTTTCTCGTACAGATCGCATTTTGCAGATTCGTGGAGGCCCAGAATTTTCGCTACAAACCAAAAATGAAGAAGGGAAAAATTCCGACCTGGCACCGGCTAGTCATTGAGGCATTGGGACGGTACGTTCGGCTCGACGCCGAAACCAACGAATTGATACTCGACGTATCTTTTATTCCTCAAAGTTCGAAAGACGAACGCTTCACCGCTAAATTTTTGGGGGATCAGAAGATGCTCGCATCGTTTAGGCGAATGCAGGAAGCTGACTTTGGGAAGTCTAAGTATAAGATATTTGGCGAGGTTTACGTGAATTACCTTTACACCAGGTGGTCATCGAAATCCGACAAAAAAATTCAAAAGATTTTAGACCACGAAATTTCAAAAATATTTAACTTGTATTTCGATAATTGAAGATATTATGTTATATTATATTATATTATATATTATAAAAAATTTTCGCGTTTTATTTTTAAAAGTGTGTACTTTTTGTGTAAATAAAAAAATGTTTTTAGTTATACCTTTATTTTAATCAACCTGATTGCGAAAAATACATAAAAACAAAATTAAAAAACTTTTTTCCTACGAGTGTATACGTTTTGCTTAAATATACAGCCATAAATTTATTTTAATCATCGTCGATTGAGTAAAATACGTAAAAATAACGGACGACACGATGGGTAATAACGATAATATTCACAGGAACACGTCGCTGTTTCTTCAATATCGAATATATTCTTCAAAAAACTCCTTTAATAATTTATTGGATTCTTGCATCGAGGACGTCGAGAGAAAAGCGAAACACTTGGAGAAAAAAAGAATGGTCTTGTCGAAATTTAGAGAAAGTTTATCGCGCGAAGAAATGCTCGGATTCCTTTTCAAAGAACGATCACTTTTACACCGGAGGGAAGCCATGTTGCACTTTAAATTTTATTTTTTGTACTTTAAACTCGCGATCGAGGTGATAACGGACGAACTCGTTCGACACGCTTCGGAGAAAAAAATTCAGGATATCCGAAAGTATCTGAATACCATTCAACTGCAGAGTCACTTCGTTTGTTGCCTGGCTAAATGGCTTTTAAACGAATATTACGTAAGGTTTCCCTATAACGATATCGATTTCTTGGAGAAATCTCGCGAAGAGGCCGAGCGCCACATGATCTTCGCGCGAGTCGCATTCGCGAGGATAAGGCCGCTCGTGCTAGACGCGAGGGGCGTCACCGACGACGAGAGCGGCGGCGGCGTTTTTGAAAGAGTAAATACCGAAATCTTACCTTTATTAGGCGAGCGAGGCGTCTTCAATCGCGACGAGGACGACGACCATACAAACTATTCGGCGACAGAAGTTTTAGCGGCTAAAACGTACTTGAAGGAGCGTATTTACGAACACGATATTTATTTTAAAAATGAACCTTCGCAACAGCAGAGGTCGTCGCGACGGCGAAGAAAATCGGGAAAGGACGATGATTCTTTTCTCGGCGCGTTTTACGAAACGGAGCTGCCAACGGGGGAGGAAGAGGAAGAGGAAGAGGAAGAGAAAGAAGAGCGCGGAGGGGAGATTTATTATTTAGTTCGAACGAATAATCCCCTATTGAATAACAAGGACTCGCCCGATAATTATTCGTCCCCTTTATTCAAAATGTTTATCGGAAGCGTAGACGAACGAGAAAATGCGGGATTAGAGGCGGAGCTGACGAAGCCCTTCTGCGAGAATAACGACGAAATTTATAGATCCAGTTTCCACGTTCAATATTCGTGGCGAGAGAACGTTTTCGATTTTGAGCGTATAAAATACAATTTAGAAAAGAGCGTCAAAAAAGGCGGCGCGAGCGGCGTTAAGGGACTCGTGTTTCTAAGAGAAGCCGAAGAAAAAATTAAACATTTTTATTCGTCTTTAAGAAGTTTTCTCGAGGCGGAGAAGAAGTCGAAACGGTTGTTGAAGGAAATGAAGCGCGCAGAAAATTCTATCGAAGAGGATATTCGCAAATATCGGGTGCTGGTTTGTTCGTATAGAGTATTTTCGGAAAAAATATCTTCCTTTAACGACTGCCTCTCTCACCCGGTGGTAGAAACCGATAACGATTGAACGAAATTATTATTTTCGCGTCTTTTCTTTTCTTCGTTCATATATGTATATAAAACGATATTAAACAATTAAAACTACATTTTTTTATAACTTTATTTAAGAAAAATACAAAAAAGATAAGATAAGAAGAAAACATATCATTCTACGTTTTCACACTCGCTAATTCCGAATAGGAAAGATAGAAGTATCCGTCTCTTACCATTTTCGAAATAATATTTGAATTCAGCGAGAGAATCTACGTGGGAGACGTCGCTTATTGACTCCTCCAATGAATATGAATACATTTTAGATAACTTTTTTAATAATAATTTAGTCAGACAGAAGGAAGTGAACAAGTAACCGAAATTTTCTTAACTTTCCTCCTACTGGCATTGTAAGGCATCGGTTTTCCAAGCAAAACATAAAAAAGAATAAAAAAAATCGCGCGGCGCGAGACTGCTCGCTTCGTGTGTTGATAATGAGTACCTTTAAAATCAATAGGAAAAAATTTAAGAACAAAGAATAAAAAAAATAATTTTACAATATGATGGCATACACCTGACAATAACAACTTTATAGACTTAGCAAACCGTAATTATTATCTGTTTCCCCGAAAAAAAACTATCGCTTAAAGAAACGAAAAAAGTTTATTTTGCCACCATCTCCCGAGAAGCTGAAAAGCCTAAACGCTTATTTTCGTTGCCTCGATCGAAGCCCGCGAGATTTTAACCCTAAGATTTTTTAAAGTTAATTTAAAGTTATACTCCTATATATAATTAATTGTACTTGTTTAGTCTCCCTCAAATTTGTGTCAAAACCCTTATTGCGGAGGAACATGGCACAAATTCCTGCTGATCAAAACCTCCCTGATTGGCCCGAAATGGCACAAATTTGTGCCAAACCCCTATTCGCGCCGAACATGGCACAAATTTTGCCTGTCAAAACCCCCATATTCGAGCTTGAACTATCGTGTAAACCGATATGCACGCTACATATAGCTGACGCCCGCTAGCGGAACTGCGTATAAGATCGGAAGGCTCATAAGTGCAAATTCCGCCCAAAAATAATTAGTGACTTTTAAAAATTTTTTTAATACTTTGACAATTATTTTCTTTGAGATTTTTTAGATTTAGCACTTAACCTTCGACTTATATCAATTCCCTTCGAAACGTCACTATATCGGCTTCAACGATGGTTTATACACTAAAAGAGTGTTGCCAGATCACGTTAGCGTCGTTTTTGGGTTCCCTTCAAAAACGTCATTTTAAGTATAGTGCTCGCTCAGGGCGCGAATCGCGAAAGCCGGCTGAACGCCTATTCAAATTACATTTTACTTAAAGTCTAAACTTAAAAAAAAAAAAAAAAAAACCAAAAAAATATTGTAAACCGATTATGACGTCATCTATAGTGACACGTCCCCCGTTAGGGAACTAAGTATAAGCTCGAACGCCGTGCTTTAGTGCCAAATTCCGAACAAATATATTTCGACCTAAAAAAATTTTGCTAGCTATTAATTTTCTTGAGCAAATTATATATTTAGTCACTTATGCCTTCTCACTATATATACTTATAACCGTCGATCTTATCACTATCACCTTATACTTACTCAGACCGCCTGATATCGATCGAAAGAAAAGGTTATGTGGACCTATCTTACGAAGCGATGACATCTGAGCAAAGATAAAATAAGGTAAGAAAAAAATGTAGAAAGAAATAGGGCCAGCTTGAACCACGCTCTATGGAGCCGCTGGCTTGTTGGCTGTCCCGAAAAGGAACAAGGAAACACATTCAACGTGGAAGATATCGAAAACACGTGATGGTATTAGAAGCATTAGCCCATTTGTATATTGTTCAGGGTCAGGGGTAAGGGAACGGGTAGAAAACCGGCGGCCAGAGTTGGAACGGTTACGAGAGCGGGAATCCCTCTGTGATGTCAGCATGTCATATATAGACAGGAGTTCAGCATTGACATCTGCCAATGCTCGGTTCCAAAGTAGAGAGGCGGATTTCTACCATAGAAAAACGGGATTGAAACCAATCTGGAGAGGCAATATAACATACCGGAGTACCGGGAAGATAAGAAATACCAGAGAAGAATAAAAGACCCAGCCGGAAAGGAGTTAACAACGGTGGAAGGAGAACTGAAGGAACAGCCATTGACAAGGCGAAACGGAAAAACGTTTGAGAAAAGGCGAACCTAAGAATCTTTTTTCGTAAGAGACGAAAGAAGAAGAAAGGACAGCTTTTTAGCAGCCTGTATTTCGGAGAAAGCAGGGAACCGCAGAGGGGCCAGATGACAGGTTCGAAAAGTGAAGAAAGTGTCCTGAGAGTCAAGCATAGTTTTCCGTTATGACCTTTAGAAGACGATTTCTTCTTCAGCGAGCTCTTTGCGAATCCTCTCACCCTCTCCGCCTTAGTAGGATCAAGAGTGGTTCTAAAAGAAGCTCGTATAGAAAGCATTTTCTCATAAGTTACCTAATGCATTTTCTTGCTAAAAGTGTATACATACGAACGATGCCGTCTAATTCTTACTTGTGGATTGAGAGCCAACCAAACGACAAGCAATTCTGAACCAAAGATTTCAGATTTGTATTCATCTGTTCTCAGCAGATTTTTCTATTGTTCCCAGAAGCCTCGCTACTGAGTGCCGGTTACTTAGACCCTTCGACTTACCCTTAGACCTTCGACTTATGTCCTTAGACATTCTAATTAATATACTGTATACCTTCTACCTTCGTTTTCGGAGCCAGACGGAGAATCAAAAGGTCCTTCCAAAGAGAAGTGCCCTATCAAGGAGTATTGTGCGAGCAGGGGGTCTATATGACTGAAAGGTTCTCCTATAATGCGACATGAAACTCCTCATAATTGCTAAGAGATAAATTAGAACATGCTCCAAACTTTTTATCTTTCTCATCACCTTTGCTCTATGCAAATTATAGACTTATCCCTATCGCCATAATTGAACCAAGTTTCTGCTCAATGTAGATAACTAGGAGAGGAAGGGCGAATAATGATGAGGAGCATTAGGGAATGTTGTATCGGTTTTAGCACTAATTTTAAAACAGGTGAAGTAAGAGTTAAAAAAGGAAATAACCCCGTTAATACGTATCAGGAAGAAGGAATCATAAAGAAGAGAGTATAATAACCAACAAGCTAACCCCAATACACATAATACCGAAAATGGAATGTAGATGATCGCAATCAGGTTCTCCCCTTGCGCTAACAACGAAGGGGCCTACTAAATAAAATATTAAATCATAAATTAATTATATATATTACACTACTGTTAGGGGAATGATAACTGCGGTTTACGAAAAGCACAGCGGCAATGATTAGTCTGAGGAGGGCTAGGAGGTTTAAGCATTCTGCAATGTAATCCTTATGCACTGACCCACCCCTCCTAGTGATAGAGACTGTCACCAAGCCCGGGAAATTTGAATGTAAATATCCAATATAAAAATACCTATTAATAAGTAATATAAAAGATTTTCTTATAATAAAATAAATTTCTTAACAAATTATTTATATATATATTTTAATTTATATATTATATTTATATAATATACCTTATAACCGTAATATTATATTAGTACTGCTATATTTAATATATATATATATAAATAATATATTAATTATATTATAATATATATAATATATTATTAAATTTTAAATAATAATATATCACTTTAGTAAATCATACTGTAAATATAGGCTTACGTGTTTGATAATGACTCATCCACCTTTCAAATCGCTTCCTAGTATAATGATTAAATAATTTTTTGAACATTGATGTGTATATATATAAATATTAATAATAAGTAATAGCGCTTTCCTATTAATAATATATATAAATATATAATATATATTAATATATTATATATTAACTTCAATAATATCATTTCAACCTTATTTTTAAGAATTATCGCGGTTTGCTGCGCCATAGTATTAATTTTTTTTTTAAGTGAAAAAGCGGTTGTGAGAGACATTCTTATAGCGCCATGTGTATTTACCACTTGTCATTACTTCAATACTTTTTATATCCTCGGCTTTATAATTGTTCAATACCAGTATTCCTAACTCCATATTGAATCCGCTCTATATATTATCAGGGGTTTGATTCATCAATAGCAAATCTAATATCGTTCAGCAGGTTCTTGCCTAGAGCTCTGCAACTCATTTATCAAAGACACAGAAGTGAGTGATTAGTGGCGAATTCACTGTATTTGTTGAAGATTCTATATGATCTTTTTGCAAAAGCTGTGCATGATGGAAGGTTTTCTCCACACCCTCGAAGAGATTATTATGACTAATAGAATGAGTGGACTAAATCTAATTTTAGTAAATATTTAGTGTCTCGTATAAAGATATAAGATATCACATTTATCAATTAATATTGTTAATTAATATATGTACAAATAAAAATGTGCATTTTTTATTGTTTATTGTATATGTTTAAAATTATACAAACTAGTCCTTCTCTCACTCTACTACATACAATATTTAACATAATACTTATATGTCTATATGCAATGTGTTTGTATTTCAAGAGAATTCAACTCTAGATATATGTTTTTGGTTCAGCACGGAGCGCTGAAACTGATTTAGAAAATTCAGACACATTATATGTCCTGTATAGTTTTGCATATAGAATGTAAGAAAAATATTTAGGTACGTGAAAGTGTGAATTTTGAGAAATATTAATCAGTAAAGTTCCTCAAGATAGTTATTCATATAATAATATATTTTATATGTGTCAAATTTTTACTAAATAGCTTATACGATCTAGCTCTATAATTTTGTTTCGCTTTTACATAAATTTGTTTTATTCCTAAAGTATTATATTAATGCTACTTATCCTTAATTTGATTCAGCGAAGTTAAATATACAAATAAAACGTAAATATTAGCTTCTAACTTAATTATTGTTGAAACTCAATATTTGTAAAAAAAAGTGAACGTTTCTTTGTTTCATTTCGCTTTAACATAAACACTGTATTTTGATAGTTTTTATTTATTTTTATGAATATTCGAATCCAGTTGGTTTAGCGAAAGTATATTAATTTTTGGTACTGCTTTTAGCACTCTCTTACAATTCAAAAATATTGTAAACTATTATTATTATTTAAAATCGCTCATTATTTTCTTATTTTTATTATTATAACTACAACTTATAAAAAAATATATTATATGTCTTGATGATGAACAGGTCAAACATTGTTTTCTGAGGAAAACTTTACTTATATATATATAGTTATATTATATTATATATAATATATATATATTATTATATATATATATATATATATATATATCATATTATAGTATATATTATAATATGATAATATCTATACTATTAATAATATATAATATATATTAATATTATATATATATAATATATTATTAATATAATATTATATTTATATATATATATAATATATTATTATTAATAAGTGAATATAATTATATTATATATATAGAGGTATTTAATTATTATCATTTTTACGCTTGGGAACAAAACACAGTATTATTACTTGTATAAAATAATTTATAGGTTACAGATAGAGTAATTCTAAGTGAGATGATATCTATATAAAAATTTGATTTACTTTAATTGTTTTTATATTTATTTGATACGCAAATGTGTGTGTCTATCTCTTTTATCATTAATTGTTTTTCATATAACTCATATAAGAGCCGATGGCAATATATAACGAATACCAGAGAGTTATCTTTTATAACGTTATCAAGTGTTATTCCACATCTTTATGTATCACTTTGGCTGATACATACCTGGGTATTTATACTTAATGATTTAATTGGGTATATACCCGCTACAACGGTCATATATTATTTAAATTTCCAATGCTCTTTAGGTGTGTGAGTCATTTATAACTCATATTATTATAAGAAAAAATAAGGTAAATTTAGTTTCTTACTTTTAATTACTATCCTTCTCAAAATCTTGCCGGCAATTAACTTCTAGAGACTGAAGTGACATAGCAAAAGTACGCGTTCTTCTTGCTAAAGATTAAGATAGAGCTAAAATGCTCTGTATGTGAAAGCGTCTCTCAAGAGGATTCTGAGCGTATGAAAACAAGATACGCAAAAAAAGCTGTATTTCGTAAAATAGAGGAAGACTAGGTAAATGCTAAAAACCAGAAAAAGGGGTTGTGAGTTATTAGGGTGAGTAAGCGTATGGAAAGACTATAACTAGTCATATATATTCATACAATTCATCTCAATGCTTCCAAATATTACAGAAAATAATCCCTCCTATGTCTATCTTTCACAAGTATATCTCTATGACAACTCTTGATTCGTCTTTTCCAAGCGATCGATCGATGTCTCACACACAAACTTTATTTACGTGAATTATTTTGGTAGGATCTATGTGACATATTTAATTGGTATAACCCGGCTACTCTAACTAGTCATATATATTCATAATATTTAATACTTCCATTGATATAATGAAATAGTGTAGCACTTAAAATAACCATTATGGAGCCAGCTAGTTGTTTTCAGTGCGGAGGACGAACTTTTCATCTTAATATAATGTCACTTCAGAATTTAATTAACTTTTAAAATTGTAGCTTAAAAATTTTAAGTAATCTTTTATCATCATTGTCTGATTCTAAACATCTATAATTATCTCAATAGTTGAGTTATACCCTAGTAGTGTAGTCTACACTCTCTATTATACTACTATATAGGAATTCTTATATATTAGATTGCGTCATATAATAAACATTATTAATATCTTGTTTCGGCAAACCCTTTTTATTCATTTTCGTATAGTAACAAATATTTTGGCAATCTCCTAATTTGTTTTGCTATACACCGAAATTTAGTAGTGTATGCTATATAAATATCTCATTAAAATTATATTTCTATTTACTCTTCTTTTTAATTTTATGTCACCCTTTCAGCAAAGAAGGTTATGAGTATCAAATATACACGCGATTCTTGTGTGAGTATATAATGTAGTTGTATTTATCTCGTATCTCATTCTATTTGTATTTAGGAGGCCCTCCAACATCATTGCACTAAGAAGAAGAGATGCATGCAAAACATAAATCAATCCTCACGATCATTTCATCACACTCTACTACTAAGAGCTCTAGAAATATCAACTATCAACCTAATGACACTTAAGCACTATACAATTTTTTTGTTACTCTAGGTCTAGAGATTTGTATAGTAGAAATGAAATAACTGAATGTGAAAAAACTTATTCAAAGCCCGAGTCCACCTTCCATATTGATCCTATATACATTCTACTTTTTATCTAATGTACGTATATATAGGATCTAAAAATGTAATGAACAAACACCATCACTTATCTTGCGTACATTCACAGTAATATAAACGCTCTTAGTATATCTGGGAGGCGGTGACGTAGCCATGCTGCTGCGATGTGAGGTGCTTTTGTCGAAAAGTTGATATTCACGGGTGGATGTGTTTTATCTGTTTACACTTCTTACTTAATTGTTAGATTAATTCGTGTTTAATTAGAATATATGTGTTTATAGGAGACATAAAGATCTATTTTTATAATAGAAAATCACGATTCCCTTGATACTATTTTCTAAGCTGTTATTCTCAGTATATATTTGTAATACATATAAAGAACTACACGGGTCATAATATGTAGTTTGATATATACTCTATACACCACACAAAATTTTAAGCACTTTTATGCTATGACTAGATACATACAGGAATCTTCTACGAGAGGTCACGTATCATTGTAGCGAGATTAATTGATAGGCTTGAGCACGATCACTGGGATCACCACCAATACTTTTGCTGCCTTAACGACACCTCTACTTACACTTTACTCAAGAAAACCAAATATGTTTACGTCTAATTTAAAAAGTTGAATAATTTATCTGAACAAGGTTATTTAAAGGAGCGTCTTGAGGAAATTAGATAAAACAAATATTCCGTTCTGGGTCGTATGTTAAATATTCTTCGGATGAAAATAAGCCTGGTAGTTAACAACCATGCTTTCTTTCTAATTATTTTTGCCTGGAAATTAAAGAAAAACAATTTAAATTTATAACTACATGATATTAAATTGTTTTTATACGGAAATAATAAAAAATAAATAATATAATATATTATATAGTGTATTTCTATATATATTAATATATATATAATTTATATATATTACCGAGTCTGCTCCAGATCCATGTATATACACCATATATGTTATTTCACATTCAGAACAAATCCACTGCAATATTGATCGAGTTTTGATACTATCTCTCAAATTCTATTAACAATGCCATGGGAAGCATAACCTAAAGTAATTCAACCACATAATTTCAACAAAACCACACACACCCACCAATCGACCGAAGCAGACAGGACTAGACGAATGGGTACGACACAATTTTTCTCCGACGACGAGAAAGAAACACCTTTCCGAGTAAATATTCAGCAACCAAGCAGGAGAAAAGAAAATAAAACTAACATCGTGGTGTATATTTTATCGCCAAATACCCTACTCAGTGCGGTGTTTTAGACAGCAACAAATGTGTGATTCACGACACATACCTATTTCTCGTGTCAACTATCGATTTCCTAGATTCGCTAACCCACTCGTATTCTTAAATGAGATTTAATCATTCTACATTTCTCTTTTTCAATAGGGTCGATTTTCAACCACTCGGTTTGCTTACAGCGATATCATTCTTGATAAGATTAAAATGCTTCAGAAAAATAAATGCAAAGAAATAGGAACAAATAAAACATTTTGAAATCGTATATCAAAATATAAATTCATCCGCATATTCAGAGTGCTACCACGATTATACTACACAGTTTGTAACATTAAATATTTCTCGCCTCGCAGCTTAGCTTTAGTGTCTTATAACTACGCCAACATATACCTTTTTCCCACAATTGCCAGTAATCATGTAAGTGAAATATAGCAACAAAAATATTCATTAATTCGTTCCAGCGAGACCGACGAATAAGATCACGAATCATCGAAAGTATAGTAAATAGGGGGACACATAAAACTTAAAATCAAATTAGTTTAAAATGAATGCCAGTCAGTCAACCCCAGTGACTCAGGAATCAGATCTTTATGATCACTAGATTCCTCTTGTAAACCACTCAAGAACTTTAATGCTCGAAATGAAATTCTCGCAAGGAGTCGGTGGATGGTAGTAAACCCACTACGCACATGAGCTCATAAATAATATAAAAATTTTTTTTGATAGAATAACATACTTCCAAACTCATCAATGCTCTACTCACTAAGAATATAAGGTAGTATATACCTCAGCTAAATAAGAATCCAAACTAAGTATGTCTCAACACAACATCGAAGAAGAAACAATTATTAAACGACATCAACATAGTCTAATAGCCTTTCGAGCATGCTGACAATGCTAACTAGTCAACTCAACAACCCATTTTATACTGTCCCGACAAAAACCGCTGTAACCACCAAGTACAGACAAGTCATCATTTCCGCTTCAACATACCGAGATGTTGCGCTTAAATCGAACCCAGATCTCAACACGATACACATCCGCCTCAAAAATCATTATCTCACTATCTATAATAGACCTGTATAACCACTTGAAAAAGCGAGTCGTAGCTTTTAGCAATCGTACGAACCAACTCTTAACCTAATGACACACACGATCTGTCACAATACGAAACCGATTTATTCTGTCACAAACTTCTACATCCATCACATTCATGAAAGGACACTAGAAAGACATTCCAGGCGCCTTGACCTGAGCGGTGACAAGAACAAAAATCAACCTTAAAACCAAGGACGGTCTCCATAACAAATAAAATGCGAATTACGCATCTCTCTTATCTTAAATTAAGACACACTCTAAGCAAACTCACCATAAAGCCACGCGTTATCAATCATACGTATACAATAAACATAAATACAGGGAATCATATGAGATGTTGGTCCAAAATCATATGATTGTTTTTCTGAAACAAATTCATACTCAGAGCAAAGATGATCAGACATTAGATGTTTTCTCCAAATCTCCGAATGACTGCTCTACAACGTTCGAAGATGATCGCCTTTTTTAACGTACAGTGTCTAGCTCTAAGGTCGAAGGATGCAAACAAACAACGAAAGCGTTTTTGAATTAACTGACGTCACTCTCTGTTTTTGCAGGCCGATATGTGCTCAAAATATCATGCTATGATATATATCTAAGCTCCTACTCTCCTAACAAAAATTGCTACAGACTGCCTGAGATAACACAGACTGTTCCTTATCCGTTAAACGCCAGAGCTTTAAAAAAATTAACGTACAGCACCTGTGATAGTTGTTCATTTCTCTATTTGTTCCCTGGTATTGGGGTATCCGTAGAAACCTTTATAATTTCTACAAGGTTTCTACAGATCGACAGCCCCGATTCATTCGTATATAAGGCAATCAATATAACCTGTATACTTTCTCGTTCAAAAATATACTAAAAAAGAGATTAACTTTTCTACATGTTGTACCCTAGAATATCCCTCTATTACCGAAAAGCGGATGCCCGCGCACGATAAAAATCTGAAAAGCAAACGGGATAGAAACTTAACTAGAGTTCAATGTTGACGATTTATGATAGAGTTACCCGGAGAAGTTTGACGCGTAAGTTTTGAAAGATATCGGAGAGTATGCCCAGTGAAGTGAAGGCAGTACATAGTTGACATTGTCGCCGTACCGCCCTTATAAAGTTTGCAACTCCAAATTGGACGGCATACACCGTCTAGAGACTCATACACAGTGACACGAAGACCATACACGTGATCGGAACTACGGTCTCTCAGCATCAGTGCTTACACTACTCAGATGATAGGGAGAGGAAGATGGAGTGAGATGTGATTCAGAGCACCCAGCCAACCTTGGTGAAAAATCCTCGACCCGAATCGATCCGGATGAGTCCATCATCATCCGTTCAAAAAGCCGATTATGAGAAACGAGATGAAGAGGATGTTCGAAGCGCCAAAGCAAAAATTAAAACAAGAACAACACCAACAACCAAATAAGAACACAACAACAAACAATACATACAAACATCAATTAACACGATAGCGAAACACAGCCGCAGCGAATTACATTGAAAATAAATCAACGTCAGAGAAAGAAAACATTCGGAACTTTGAACGGCACAAAAACGCAACCGAAAGGGGCGGGCACTCGTGCGACAGAATTTTGTGAAAAAACGGGGAGTAGATTTAACAGCTGCGGTGAGAAAGATGCACAATGCCTATTTCGAGGTAACAAATCTAGTATCCTGATAAAAGAAAGTGTGTTCTGTGCCAACTCTCCTTGATCTCCTATTAGTTGAAAAAAATAATGTGCGCATCAAGCACCATAGCGGGAAGGAGTATGTTTTATAAAAATTAAAACTAAAGGATGTTGGTCTGAGCTGTCCTTAACATATTATGTTTTGCTTTCTTAACATCTTCACCAAAGTTTAATATTTTAAATTAAGTATTTCGTCTGAAGTATGGAAAAAATAAAAATCATTATTCTATAATAATTATTCTATGTATACATAGTAATTAGCTTAATTAGGGAACTCATTAGTACTAAACATACATAATTAATAGGTTATCCACCTTACGCTATGAAATTATTTGTGCGTGTTACATAGTTATGAAAGAATCTCTTCCTTGTAGAAAGGTAATGATACAATACGATTGTCACGAGTCACCATTGTTATTTAGAGACTATTGCCCTGCTCAAACTGCCTTTACATATCCGTACCTATAATCAGCCCGACCAATCCCAACATATCTCTCATTGAGGGTATAGCACACTGGGGCCACCAGCCTCGTGCTGTTTTATATGTCAGTGGTTCACACGACCTTCTCTGGGCATATACCCTTGGTCTTTTAGATAATAAGGCTCCGAGATACTGGGGCATACCTATGAGTAGGTCTTAAGTTGATTACGGTCTTTTCGCATGGTAAAGGCAAAGGCTTCACGGAATAATCTATCGCGGACGCCAACTCTACAGTGTTTTTCTAAGGGAGCTGCTAAGTTCGACCATACCGGGACTGAAAAGGCACGGGTGGCAAATGACCCGGGAAACGTGCGGCTGGCTAGCCGCGCTTGTGCGCGTATAAGGCATTGAAGTCTACCCCCGTATGAAAATCCGCGTACTGATTCTACACAGTCTTACGTTGCCGTTTCTGCGGCCTTTAACTACACGTCACCCCCGTGAAGCACGTATCAGTAGCACCATGATAGCCCCGGATTGTTAGTTGTGAGTAATGGCGATAACAACACCACAGCGGAGCTGCATCAAAGAAAAAAGCCAATGGCAGGTGACCCGCAAAAAACGTAGTATATAAAAAACGAGAGTGAATGTATATTATTCAAGGCGGAGCGGATTATCTCACACTAAAAAACCAAAAGAAAAAATAAAAAAAGATATTCTCTGCGCAGGCGGGAAGCTCTCTCACACAACACCTTTAACCGGATCACATTATTGGCCTTTTCTCGAATATTGCCCGAGCGCTATAAATCGCCCCGCTGGGTATCTCCCCTTGACAGCAGGCAACTGATTATACTGAGATTCTGTCCCTCATATAATTCTGTGTGTGCCGCCGGGAGCACACAACCGCAGGGAGACCGAACAGAAGGAGGATTCTATCGAGATTACTGCCTCGTCGCCGAACCTTTATCCAGCCTCCACTTTACAGTCCCGTCGTCGGGCGTGCGCCCGGGCTGTTGGTAAAGCCAGGGAATACGCGCATGATCAGGTCCCGGACGTACCGCGGCCGTGGACTCAGAAACATCATACCTCACATATATTTCTTATTCTTTCCATTGAAAGAATGAACTTTGCGAGGCCATAGCTTTTTTTCTTAAAGATAATTAAAACTGCGACTAACGTCTAGTCGCTCAATAGTCCTATGTTTTGTCGACCTGTCCCCGCAGACGGTCAGCCGCCTACTTCAACAAAAACCCCAGACACAAATCGAAATGGCATAAACAATGCTGAAACAGCTCACAAGAATTAACTATCGGATCGTCATTATCGCAAACAACGGCCGCGAACCAAAAATATATTATCCAAACTGTGCGCTTCTTTTCTCTCAAGACATGCGAATTCACTAAACAAGTTTCGGATTCGCCTGTAAATCAAAAAAGTGAGTGATGTGTTGGTGAGGCGTTTCGTCTACTAGCAAATGATCTGAACCGCAAAATAATTGGTTGAATTCTTACTTGCCTATAGTTATTATTTTGTAAAATTATATCGTTACTAACAAACTGTATTCGGATGTGCCGCGCTGGATCGGAAATTAAATAATTATCCACACTACGTTGTTAATCCCCAGCTTATATAATCTATTTTACTAACTTGATTCGGTTAACAACGCAGCCAAGGGAAAAACCGCTTCGGTGTTAGAACCTATTTCACACCCATAGAGGACGATTTCTCATTAGCTGAATATGGACTGTCCTTCGCCATTCTAAACCTCGTTTTACGCTTTAACTCATCCGCTACAGGGCGACTGTTTTACGCTTTAAAACCTCATATGGTTTACTGCTTTAACTCATAATTTATTAACATTTTATCATACCTTAAAGCAGTAAATCAGTAAGATCAATAGACCGAGGTGGTTAAACCTAACAGGTCCTCATATAGGGCCTTGCCTGTGAGTGGTAACATTATGTAAAAATAAAAAATTAAATTAGGGGTATGTTTGACTTTTGATCTTTACTGCCCCCATTAATATAACAAACTTTGAACAGCCCCAAACACGGGTAATAATTTCAAGATTCCTTTTGGCCGTAAGTCTATGAAAATGTGAGGATTCTGGTTATTGTGGTAAGAGTCTGCCAGCAGTCATTAAGAGCAAATGATAGACTGTTTAATATTTTCACAGCTGCTAGACCGATTTAATTTTATTTACGTACGAGAACCCCTAAAGTGAACACCATAGCTTTTTAGGCGGGTTCGCCAAAGATTACAATCGAAGAAACGTACTTACTAAGTATCAACATCTTATTGAAACTTATAACGCGAGGCCGATCGACTGAATTCCGCTTAATTCAGACAGCCTTCATCATGTCAGGCCTTTTATGTCTACTCAGTGTCCTGGTCCCCCTAAATGGCAGGCCCAGCAATTTTTAAGACACTATAGTACCATTCACCCACTATAACCTGTACAGTGGACAAGTAGTTCTAAATGAATATTTAATTTGTTAAGCAACGAAGGAAAAAGGAATTTAGATTTTTTTTTCTAGAAATTTACACTCCTAGTTATTAATGGTTTCAATTTTAAAATTGAGAACCTGAAGACCTCGTCGAGGAAGGACGAGGTTACTGCCCTTTTAGGTAAGCCGTTGTCTCATGGCTAAACCTAGCTTGGGAGACAAATAAAATGTAAAAATATTTCAAAAATATGTATTTTTTAAAAGATTTTAAAGTGAACTTTGAGCTAGTTCGAACTTCTTAAAATATTCTTGTTACATACCACCAAATCTAGCATTGCCAATCCACGCTTTACAATAAACCAAATTTGGCTACTTTCCTTGAACTAAAATGTAAGAAATTACAATTAATCCAAAATTTGAAAAATTCATGTTGCATAGAACTTTTCTGAAGCACGTCCTTCTACCTCTTGGTATCACTATATGTAGAAACTCTTTCAGTCATATTTGATGGTTCTGTAAAGTATATCTGGTATCCCTGATCGTTTTGGAGAGAACACCGAACAATATTTACTTTATTAAATTCAAGCACTTTCCCTATGCTGTTAAACCCTTTCCAATTCTGGATCCTCTGGTGACCTTCTTATCCTGGTATCGCGTTCAATCTTTTGAGTCTTCTGGAAGAATGGTTCCCACCTTAGATGCTTGGATGAACAAATGATAGCAACGAAAGCCCATCACAGTCTCAAACAGTACCAACCCAATAAAAAAAATGAGGTAGAACACATAAAATTATGTAAAAATGAAATTTGAGTTTATTGCAATTCAACTTGTGGATCTTGCAACTTTTTACAATGGCAGCAACAGTTATTCAAATTTTTCAATATAGAAATGTACAAAGACCTATTGAAGAGATCAAAATTGGAAATATATTACTTTTTTGTACGACTCAAATTAGGTCCTGAAAATTATGTAAACCCCGGGCAGATTTAATTTTTACATTGAGGCAACAATCTTTAATTTCGATAAAGAATTGTAAGACACTACCCTACAGAAGAGAAACAACAATTCTGTATATTCTACATTTTTCTTTGTAAGACCCATAGTACGTCTAAAATTTATGTCCAACTTCACAATGATTTAAGAGAGTGACTATTGAAAAGTACCAACCCTAAAGACAGCTGTCAAATATTTGAAGAAAATATGAAAACTTGGAAGCTATAAGGAATATTTGAAGTGTCTTGTACTTTTACATGAAAGTAATATTATTAAATGTATGGAAAATGCTACGCAGTACCTATGAAGAGATCCAACATTCTAATATCATTACCTTTTGTACGCTCAAATTAGTCCTGAACAATTAAGTAACCCTTTTACTTTACTTGAGGGGCAACATCTTTTAATTTGATTATACAGATGTAAACAGTACCTACAGAAGAGCAACAAATGACGACAGTTAAATCATAAACTATATATACGGTAAATTAAAAAATTTAGTCAAAATAATGATGTAATACATGACCTACTAAAGTACCAACCTAATTGCGTCAAAAATTTTGAAATGAAATATGAAAATTGGAACATAGCATCAACGTTGTGTACTCTTGCTAACTTTTTACCTGGGGCAACAGTTATTAAATATTAATATAAAGAAATGTTAGACAGTGAACCTATTGATAGAGACCAACATATTCAGAAACTATCTTAACATTTTTAAATATTTCCTGATTAAATTAAGTAAAACCTTTTACTTTTAACCGAGGGCAACAATCAAGATCCGTCCACCACAGGAAGTGTTGTAAATAGTACCTAAGAGAGAGAACAACAATTCTTATCTATTCTACGTTTTATGAAGACACATAGTAGTCCAAAAATATGTTCAAACTGCATGATGTAAAGCAGTCTACTGAGAAGTACCAATCTAAATATGTCAAAATATTTTAATGAAATATGAAAATTGAATATAGCATCAACGTGTGACTCTTGTATTTTTACCGTAGGGGCAACAGTTTTTAAATTAATATAGAATAACGACAGTGACCTATTGGAAAATTCAACATATCATAATATATTATCATTTTTTGAACGACTCAAATTAGTCCTAAAATAAGTAAACCCTTTAACTTTTTACTAGAAGGGCAACAATCTTTATTTGAGTAACGAATGTAAGGACAGTAACCCTAACAGAAAGGATAAACAACAATGTCTGTAAATTCTACGTTGTTTTAAGACCCCATAGTTAGTCCTAAATTTATGTCAAAACTACATGAAGTAAGACAGTGACCTACTGAAATATACCAACCTAAAATCATTCCAAAAATATTGATGAAAATATAGAAAATAAAGAAATTCAGCATCAACGTTGTGACTCATTGTAACTTTTTACCTGGGTGCAACAGTTTTTATCAAATTGTAATATAGAATGTACGACAGAGACCTATTGAAACTTTCACATTCATAATATATTATTTTTTCTACGACTCACAGGTTAGGTCTGGAAATTAGGAAACCCTTTAAACTTTTACTTGAGGGGCAACAATCTTCTAATTTGATAACAGAATGTAAGACAATGGACCCTATAGAAGAGAAACAACATTTCTGTATATTCACGTTTTTTTTGTAAGCCCATAGTTACGTCCTCAAAATTATGTCCAAACTACATGATGTAATAGCGAGTGCACCTAACTGAAAATACCAGTCTAATTTTGGGTCAAAAATATTTGAATAAAAATGTAAAATTGTAAACCTTAACTAGCATCAACGTTGTGAATCTTGTAACTTTTTACCTGGGAGGCAACAGTTTTAAATTTAATAATTAGAATGACGACAGTGACTGGTTGAAAAGATCCAACATACCAGAATATATTACCTATTTTTGTACGACTCAAAAAGGTCCTGAAACAAAAATTAAGTAAACCTTTTTAACTTTTACTTGAAGGCGGCACAATCTTAAATTGATCACATAGAAAAGACAGTACCCTACCAGAAGAGAAAACAACATTTCTGTAAATTCCAAAATTTTTTTTTTGGAAGACCCATATACGTCCTTAAATTTATGTCAACTGCATGATTTAAGACAGTGACATACTGAAGAGATCAAACATAAATTGGGCAAAATATTTAAATGAAAAACATGAAAAATGGACATATAGAGCATCAACGTTGTGTCTCTTGTAACTATTTTACCTGGGGGCAAAACAGTTTTTAAATTTAAGCTTATAGAATGTATGACTGACCCTATTAAGAATTCCAACATATCCAAATATATTACTTTTATGTACGACTCAAAATTAGGTCCTTAAAATAAAAAAACCCTTTTAAAAAATCCAGAGAGGCAACAATCTTTAATTTATCACAGAATGTAAGACAGTACCACAGAAGAGAAACAAACATGTCTGTATATTCTACGTTTTTTGTAAACCCATAGTATAAAATTTATGTCAAACTCTATGATGTAAGAGATTACATTTTCGAGATATTATGAATGCTAAATTGGTTGTGTCAATAATATTGAATGAAATAAGTTGAAAAATTGGAATATAGCATTCACCGTTGTGACTCTTGTTTTTACCTGGGGTGAACAGTTTTTAAATTTAATATAGAATGTACGAGAGTGACTTTATTAAAGAGAACTAATTATTTATGTTTATATTACCTTTTTTGTACACAACAATTAGGTCCTGAAATTAAGTAAAACCCTATTTAACTTTTTACATGAGGGCAACAATCTTTTAATTTCTGATCACAGAAATGTAAGACAGTACCCTACAGAAAATTAAAAACATGTCTGTATCTTCTGTAACATTTATTTTTAGTAAAGACCCATAGAACGTCCTAAAATATATGTCAAAACTAGATGTAATTACCAGTGACCATACTTATAGTTCTTATATGTTTTTGATAGTCAAATATTTCAAATGAAAATATGAAGATTGGATTGATAGTGAGCGTAGTCAACGTTGTGTCTCTGTTTTGTTTTGGCTTAATTTTTACCTGAGAGAGGCAACAGTCTTTTAAATTTAATTTATAAGAATGACCGACAGTGACCTATTGAAGAGATGACTACATATCAGAATATAAAACCTTTTTGTACGACTTATGAGCCTCTCTACCTTATTAAGTTATGATATTTACTTTTTACCCGAATCAATCATTTATTTGACCACAGGGTGTAAATTAGTAACCTACAGAAGTGAAACAACCTGTCTGTATATTCTACGTTTCTTTTGTAGCACCATATACCGCTCTTTGCTATGTTAGTAGTTTGTTCGTTTTGTGATATGTAGATGAGATGGACCTATTGAAGAAGTTAGCCAATCCGATAAGATTTGTGTTTCCCAAATATTTGATGAGATATAGAGATTGGAATTATAGCATCAACGTTGTGACTTTGTAACTTTTTACCTAGTGGCAGCAGTTTTAAATTTAATACTAGAAGTTACACCGACACGATTGACCTATTGAAAGATCACTATCAGTAATATTTACACTTTTTTTGCTAGACTCAAAATTAGGGTCCTAAATAAAGTAAACCCTTTTACTTTTTACTTGAAGCAGGCAACATCTTTAATTTTGATCACGAATGTTAGACAAGTAACCATACCAGAAGAGAAACAACATGTCCTTTATATATTATACTTTTTTTGTATACAACCTAAGTACGCTCTAAGAATTTATGTCAAACTACATGAAGTAATAAAGTGACCTTGTGAAATTTATAAACCTAAATTTGAGGTATAAATTTAGATGAAAATATGAAAATTGGAACTTTTTACCTTAGGGGCAACAATTTTTAGTTGGTGTATACTTTTTGTTACCAGGGGAGTTTACAAGTTTTCAAAGTTCACGACACAATTCTTCGATAGTGAGATCTATTGAAAATATCAAATATATCCAAAAATATATTACCTTTTATCTGTGATCACAGGAATCCTCTTATTAGCGATGAAATAAATAAACCTTTGAAGATATGCAAGACACATCACGCTTTTACACCATCACGGAATGTATTAGACCAGTACCCTAGCAGAATAGAAAACAAAGTGCTGTACTATTCTACGTATTTTTGTAAGACCCATAGTATTTATTAGAATGTAATGTTTTTTTTTTCCCCCCCCCCCAACGTACATATAATACAGTTGACCTACTGAAAGTACCACCTAAAGTCATGGCTGTTTCAAGAAATATTTTAAAAATGATAAATATAAATGTGGATTATAGCTCACGTTGTGACTTCTTAGTAATTTTACCTGGGGCAACAGTCATTAAATTTAAATATAGATGCTACGACAAGTAACCTTACTAAAGAGATGAAATATGGGACACGTTCAACACCTCCTGCACTACTCAAATTAGTTTCCTGAATATTTCTAATTAAAACCTTTAACTTTTTACGTAGTGGGGCAACAATTCTTTAATTTTAGAAAAAGGGCTGTCAAAATATACCTCTACATGAAGAGAAAACAACGTGTCCGTATTATTCTCGTTTTTTGTCAAGACCTCATAGTACTTACCTAAAATTTATGTCAAACTGCATGATGTAAGATATTGACCTAATGAGAAGTACCAACCTTAATATGGGTCAAAAGTATTTGAATGAAATATGAAAATTGGATAAAAGCATTCAAAGTTTGACTCTTGTTAATCTTTTTACCTTGGAGTTGCCAACAGTGTTTTTAATTTACACTAAGCATGTACGACCAGTGACCTATTGAAAGAGATCACAAACATATCATAATTACAATTACTTTATTGTCACGACTAAAATTAGGTCCTGAAAAATAAGACCTTCTATTACTTTTTACTTTAGGTTTTTTGCAACAATCTTGAATTTATACGAATATAAACATTCCATACAGAAGAGAAACAAATGTCTGTATATTCACGTTTTGTAAGACCCATAGTACGTTCCTAAAATTTATGGTCAACACAGAGTATATACAGTGTATCCTACTTGAAATCTTCAATGAAAAATGAAGAAATTGAGATGTGGCATTACTTATATCTTTACTTTTATATTTTTTATCTATGGTGCAACGTTTTATAAATTTAATATAGAATGTATGACCAGCTCAGCCTATTGAACGAGATCCAACAATATAACATATTACCTTTTTTTTTACGACTAAAAGTTTAGGTTCTGAAAATATGGTGTATAACTACTGTCTTAACTTTTACTGAGTGGTCAACATATCTGTAATTTGAAACAGAAATGTAAAGTATATACCCTAACAGAAGGACAAACAAACATGGATCTGTATATTCTAACGGTTTTTCTTTGAAGAACATAAGTACGTCCTAACAATTATGTCCAACTACATATGTAAAAGTACCAGTCTAAATTTGAGGTCAAATATTTGAATGAAAAATGAAATACAAATATAGCATCAACGCTGTGTCTCTTAGTCAAACTTTTACCCTGGGGGCAATAGTTTTATAAATTAAGGATTATAGAATGTACGAATGAGTGAATGAAGTTGGGTTGAAGAGATCCAACATATTCAAAATATATTACCTTTTTTGTACGACTCTAATTAGGTCTTGGACAATTAAGTAAACCCTTTTATTTTACTTGTTTATTTCAATTATTATTTTTAATTGTTATCAATTAATAATACATACCTACAGACAGTGAAAAACATAGTCTGAAATTCTACCTTTTTTGTGAACAATGTACGTCCTAAATCTATTTTTCAAAACACTTTTATTTAGTGTATTGTACGAAGTGACCTACCGAAAATTACCAACCTAAATATGGAAGCAAAATATTGAGAAAAAAATAAGTTTGATGTGAAATTGAAATAACGCACATCAACGTTGAGACTTCGTGTAAAAATCTTTTGCACACTGCGGGGCAACATGTCTTTTAAATTTTAGATTAGGTATTATTTTTAACCCTATTTAACTTAAATAAAATCAGAAAACAATAAATTTTTTAGTAAAACCACTAGTGGACAGAAAAAATTAAGTTAAAACCTTTAACTTTCATTACACCGAGTGGCATCATCTTCTAATCTTTCACCACAGGAGAATAATAGTACCTACAGAGAGAAAAAACATTTTCTGTTATATTTTCTATACATTATTTTTTAAAGACCCCAATAAATATTTACACTAAATTTATATTCATAATGCAACAAGCGTCATTTATGACCTACTGAAAATTACCAACCTTAAATATGGGTCAAATATTTGAACTGAATATGAAATTGCTGAATATAGCAACAACTTAGTGACTCTTGTAACTTTTACCTGGGTGTGTGTGCTGATGTGAGCTATTTTAAATTTAATACAGGAATTGTACGACAGTTGACTATGGAAAGATTCCAAACATATCAGAATCATTTTACCTTTTTTGTATTTCGACTCCAAGAGAAGGTTCCTGAAATATTATAGTTAAACTCCTTTACTTTTTGACTTGTAGGCTAGACAATCTTTAATTTGAATCACAGAATGGGTTGTAAAATATTAACCTACAAAAGAAAAACAACCAAGTGTTATATCTATACTTTTTTTTGTAAAACTCATAGTACGTCCTAAAAATTTATTTCAAACATGCATGATTAGACAGTGACCTTCTGGGAGTAAAAACGGAAATATGAGCAAATATTTGAAGGAAAATATGAAACTTTCAACTTAGCATCAAGGCTTCACACCTCTGAACATCTTAACCAAGGGGAGCATTACCTTTTCAGTTTTTTTAGGCATGGTACACAGTGACCTATTAAGGGATCCAAATCACTCAATCAAATATTACTTTTTTTGAACGACTCAAAATAGGTCCCTGAAAATTAAGTAACCCTTTTTAACTTTCCTTGAGGCCGGCAACAAGTTTTATTTAGTCACATATATTCAAGAAGAAACAACATTCTGTATATTTAACTACGTTTTTTTTTGTAACGACCCATTATTTACGATCCTAAATTTATAGTCAAAAACTACTGGATGTAAGACAGTGATTCTACTGAAAAAGGTCAGGTAAATTTTTCGGTCAAAAAATATTTAATGAAAAAATGAAAAATTGACATATAAGCATCAACGTTGGTCTTGTAACTTTTACCTTGGGGGCAACAGTTTTATAATTTAACTATTAGAATGAACGACAGTGGACCTATGAAGAGATCACATACATATCAACAAAATATAGTTTACCTTTTTGTACGACTCAAATTGGAATGAAAATTAAAATTAAAAAACCTTTTAATTTTACTTGAGGCGGCAACAATCTTTAAATTTGATCACAGATTGTAAGACAGACCCTAGAGAAGAGAAACACATGTCATGCATTATTGCTACCTGTTTTTTTATGTACAGACCCATAGTACGTCCCTAAATTTATTTTCCAAACTACCATATAAACACTTTTACTTTATAAAAAATGTACCAACTAAATATGGTCAAAATATTGAATGAAAAATATGAAAATTGGGAACTATCGCATCTAACTTTGTTAACTCTCTGAACAAACAGGAAGTTCCTTTAAGACTTATTATATTTAATATAGAATGTACCACAGTAACATGAAAGAATAACTTCAAAATATACAGAAATATAAATACCTATTAGCTTTTTAGACTCACACAGTAGGTCCTTGAAAATTAAGAAAACCTTTAACTATTTACCCGAGGGCAATCAATCATTTTAATTTGCACACAGTGTAAAATAGTAACCACAGAAGGAGAGAAACAACATGTCTGCTATATATCTGACCGTTGTTTTTTAAGACCCATCAATTATCTTCCCTAAAATTTATTTCAAACTTCATATTATGTAAGAGAGTGACCTATTGAGACATACCAGTCTTAAATTTGCGTCAAAACATATTTGCAAACATGCAAAATATGAGAAACATTGTGAAGTATACGCCATACAACGTGTGTCTCTTCTGTAACTCTTTACTGGGGGCAAGAGTTTTTAAATTTAATATACGATGTACGACAGTGACTATTGAAGAGATCCAACCAACATATCAAATATATTACCTTTTTTGTACGACTCCACTCTAGGTCCTGAAAATTAACGTATAAACCTCTTTTATTTTTACTCTGGAGCAACAATCTCTTAAATTATTGCAATGCAACTAATAAGACAAGTACCCTAACAGCAAGAGAAAACATACATGTCTGTAAATCTACAGTTTTTTTGTAAGACCATTAGTACGTCCTTAGAAGTATTGTCAAACTACATGATGTAAATGAGTGACCTACTGAAAAGTAAAGAAAACTAATTAAGCAAAATTATTTGCAATTAAAATATGAAATATGGAATATAGCATCACAACGTTAGTGAAAAATTAGGTCCGAAAATTAAGTAAACCTTTTAACTTTTTACCCCGAGGGGCAACAATCTCTTAATTTGACCCACAGTTAAAATGTCAACCTACAGAATAGAGAAAACACATGTCTGTATATTCTGCTTTTTAGGAACCCATTATACATCCTAAAATTCTATTTCAAACTGGCCATGATGTAAGAGAGTACCTATTGAAAGTACCAACCTAAATATTAGGTAAAAAAAAATATTGTAATGAAAATATGAAAATTGGACTTATAGCATCACACTTGTGACTCTGTAACTTTTTTACCTGCAGGGCAAATTTACAATTTAATATAAAATGTACGACAAGTGACCTTTTTTTGAAGAGATCAGCATATCAAAAATATTACATTTTTTTACGACTTCACAATCATAGGTCCTGAAACTTAAGTAAAACACCTTTTACTTTTTACTTGAGGGGCAACAATCTTTAATTGATCACAGAATGTAAGAATGTACCCTACAGAGGAGAAGAGAAACATAATGTCTTTAATCTACGTTTTTTTTTTGTAAACCCATAGTTTACGTCCTAAATTCTATGTTCAAAAACTACATGATGTAAAGGACAAGTGAACCTACTGAAAAACAACCTAATATGAGTTAAAAATATATTGAATGAATATTGAAAATTGTTATATGGACATCATCGTCTTTGACTTTTGTAAATTACGGGGTCGCAACAGTTCTTTAAATTCTATTAGAAATGTACGACAGTGACCTAATTGAAGAATTCCAACATATCAACCATATAAATTACCTTTTTTGTTACGATTCAATGCGGCATTCTCCCAAAAACACTCTTTAACTTTTTATTGAGGGCAACAATCTTAATTTTGATCATAAGTATAAGACAAGTACCCCATATAGCAGAGAAAACAACTATGTCGTACATCTTCTAGGTTTTTCTTTAAAACCATAGGTACGTCCTAAATTTATTCAAACTACATACGTAAGACACGTGGGACCTACTGAAAAGTACACCTAAATATGGTCAAAATAATTTGAGTGAATAGTAAAATTGAACATATAGGATATCAACAGCTTGTGACTCTATGTAACTTTAGTACCCTGGGCTGCAACAGTACTTAATTCTTAATATTAGAATGACACAAGTACCCTATTGAAGAGATCAACATATCAGAAAATAATACCTTTTTTTTGTACGACTCAAAAAAAGTCCTGAAAATTAACGTAAAACCTTTTAACACTTTTACTCCGAAGTGCATCAAATCTTAAGTTGACACACAGGGCTGTACAAATTAGTAACTTACAGCAAGGAAGAAACAACATTTCTGTATATTTACTTTTTGTAAGACCCATAGTACGTCTAAAAATTTATGTTCATGAGTAATCAGTGACCTACTGAAAAAGTAGCCAACTCAACTTTTATGTCAAAATATCTTGATGAAAATATGAAAATTCGTACTCGTTATAGCCAATCAACGTCTGTGTCTATTTAGTAAGCTTTTTACTACCTGGGGCTACAGTTTTTAAATTTAATCTATAGAATGTACGACAGTATACCTAATGTTAAAGTCAAACAATCAGAATTATATATCCTTTTTGTGACGACTACTAAGTAAGTCCTGAAAATTAAAGTAAACCTCTTTAACTTTTTACCACGAGATGCAGGAATCTTTAATTTGAACACAGTGTCTAAAATAGTAACCTACAAGAAAGAAGAAACAACATGTCTACTATATTCTACGTTTCAATTTTGTGAGAGCCATAGTCAACGTCCTAATAAATTATAGTCCAACTGCCATGAATGTAAGAGTGAAACCTATTAGAGACCAAGACCAACCCTAACTATGTGCAAAATATATTGATATGAAAAATTATTGAAAATTCGTAAATTATAGCATAACGTTAGTGACTCTTGAAATATTCATTACCACAAGGGCAACAGTTTTTACAATTTATATGTAGACTTACGACAGTACATATTGAAGAGATCAAAACGTATCATTAAGTATCATTACCATTTTTGTCGACTCAATTAACGTCTGAAAATTATAGTAAACCCTTCAAATTTTTTACGATGTGAGGAGGCACACATCCTTTAATTTGATTACAAATGCTATTAACAGTATCCTAACAGAAGAGAAACAACAGTCTGTATATTCTACGTTTTTTTATGTAAGACCCCTGTAGTCCTAAACCAGTAGTCAAAACTACTATGATTAATACAGGAGCCTACTGAAAAGTACCACCTAAATATGGGTCAAAATATCTGAATGAAAATATGAAAATTGAATTATAGCATCAACGTCTGTGTCTTTGATAACTTTTTTCCTGGCGGCACATTTTTAAATTTAATATAGAATGATAGGACAGTAAACTATTGAAGAGATCCAACAATATCAAAATCTAAGTTTACCTTTTTGTCGACTCAATAATTATGTCCTGACCAATGTAAGAAACCCTTATTAATTTTTACGAGCCAGCAACAATACTATAATTGATTCCAAATCTAAGACAGTCACCTACAGAAGAGAAAACAGAACCACATGTCTGAAAATTCTACGTTTTTTTGTAAGACCCATAAGTACGTCCTAATTTATGTCAAACTCATGATGTAAGAGATGACCTACTAAAAACTACCAACCTAAATACTGGTCAAAATATTTGAATAAAATATGATAAAAATGAACTATAGCATCAACCGTTGTGACTCCTTAATTTCATTCCTAGGGGCGCACAGTTTTAAATTTACCTTATAGAATTTACGACAAGTGACCTATGAAGGAGTTAAGGAGCAAACTATAATAACCTTTTATTGTACGACTCAAAGTAGTCCCGAAAATTAAGTAAAACCTTTTAACTTTTTAATTGAGAGGGCAACAATCTTAATTTGACCAATATGGTGGTATACAATTATTTAACCTACCAGAAGAGAAACACATTTCATGTATATTCTACGTTTTTTTTTGTAAGACCCATATTACTTCTTAAAATTTTTTGTCAAACTACATGAGTAATACAGTAACCTCTACTGAAAACTAGCAGCATTTGAAGCAAAAGATATGTTTTCAATTGAAATATTAAAACATTGCGAACTTATAGCCATCAACGTCATGTGTCTATTTTTAACTTAACCTGGGGCACAGCATTTTTAAATTTTTACAATAGCAGCTCACCGAACGGACTAATTGTGGTGCATCTTCACCCAACCGAACACTACCTTTATGGTGGCCACTCTCATAAAGGTTCCTCAAAATTAAGTAAAACTTTTAACTTTTTTACCCCGAGGTTGCAAACTATTAAATTTTCACCACTGGTTGCGAATTACAAATCTTCAGAAGAGAAACAACATGTACGTATATTCTACGTTTTTTTGTAAACCTAGACGTCCTAAAATTTTTATATCAAACTAATGATTCAATATACTCACTACCGAAAAGTTATCCAAACCTAAATTGTTGCCATTTTTATATCAACGCACAATTGGCATTTGGAAAATAGCATCAACGTTTTGACTCTTGTAACTTTTTACTGGAGGGCAACAGTCTGTTAATTTAATATACTCTGTACACAATGATCTATAAAGGCACCTCCAGTTCTTGCAATTATCATTCCTTTTTTGTATATACCGAGACCGCAGGATAAAAAAAAAACACAGGTACTAAATCATTTGCAGAGGTATCAAAGATGGCCAAAATTCAAAAATAGTAACCTACAGAAGAAGACACATCTCTGATATATTCTACATTTTTTGAGCTAAGACCCATAGATACGTCTAAAATTTATGTACAAACTGCATTATTTAAGAGTCACCTATTGAGAAGATACCACACTAAATATGGGTCAAAATAATTGAATGAAAATATGTGAAAGGGATTGCATAGCTATTCTATCTACTAATTTTCCAAACACGTGATACCATTTTTAAACACTAATCGATGTACGACAGTAACCTATTTGAAGAAATCCAAACATATTCATATTATATAACCTTCCCTTTGTCACGACTCAAATTAGTACTGCCCAATTAAATAAACCCCCTTTTCTCAATTTTACTTGAGCCGGTCAATAATCTTCAATTCTGATCACAGATGTAAGACAGTTAATCCTACAGAAAAGAAGACAACCAGTGTCTGTTATTCTACGTTTTTTTTAGACCCATAAGATAGTCCTAAAATTTATGTCAAACTAATGATCAAGAAAGTGACCTACCTGAACAAGTACCCAACCTATACATGGTCAAAATATTATGAATGAAACTTTCAAAAATAAGATACTAACCATCAATGTGTATCAGTGCATACCTATTAACCTAGGCAACAGTCTTAATTTAATAAAAGAATGTACGACAGTGACCTATGAAGAGATCAACTATCAGATATAAATACCCTTTTTGCTACGGATCAAAGTAGGTCCCGAAAATTAAGTAAACACCTTTTAAACTTTTTACCCGAGGGCACAATCTTTATTTAGACCAATAAGGGCTGCATAACAATATTAACCTACAGAAAGAAGAACATAACATGTCTGTATATTCTACGTATCTTTGTAGGCTAATTTTACGTCTAAAGTATCTTTGAAGCTAATTAAAGTTATACTTTGAACTAATTAAAAGTATCAACTAAAATATGGGTCAAAATAATGTTCAAGAAATATGAAAATTGCTAAATATAGCATCAACTTTGTGTCTCTTGTAACTTTTTTACCTGGGGGCAACAGTCTTTCAATTTATAGAATGCTACACAGTTGACCAAATTGAAAATATCTAAAAATATCAGATTAATGCATTTTTTGAAAGACTTATTTCAGGTCTTGAAATTAAGAGCAACTTCTTTCACTTTTTACCCGGGGGCAACAGTTTTTAAATTTGACCACAGGGTGTCAAATAGTAACCTACAGAAGAGCAACCTCCTTTGCCTATTCGAAACTTAGATTATACTCTGTATGGGAATGATTGAACTAAGCTGATAAAGTGAATTATAGTTTCCAAACTGATCTATAGTAATTAATAAATCTTTAACTTTACAAGTGCAAGTTTGACCCTCCTAGATTGAACATATAACGATGTTAAACTTGGAATATCGTTTCAAATCAATGCTGTGTATCTTCAAACTTTTTACCTGGGGGCAATCTGTCTTTAAATCTTAATATAATGATGGTGTAGTTACTCTTTGCCTTTTACTAATCAGTAATCAATTACCATTTTACCTACTAAGTCAAAGAAGTCCTAAAAATAAATTAAAAACCTTTTTCTTTTACCTGAGTTGCAACAATCTTTAAATTGATCCACAGAGTTGAAATAGATAACCTACAAAGAGAATACCACCATGTCTGTTATGCTACGTTTTTTTGGTCAAGACCATAGTGCGATCCTAAAACTTTATGTCAAACCTACATGTAAGTGTAAGACAAGTGCACCTACTGAAACAGTCT
>JABUQX010083524.1:0-32372 GCA_015478945.1 Trachelipus rathkii | reverse complement strand
ATCATTTTATTTCTTACCTTTACGTTTGATTATTTTGATAGGCTATATTTTTAATCAACGTAATATTTTTTCTTAAAAAGTTAAAATAGATATCAAAGATATTTAGTTTTTTGACAAAAAATACTGTAATTCAACATATAATTAAACAATAATTTTCTCTGTGCTAGAATACAGCTTACAATTTGAAATATTTACAGCACAATGAGCACACTCAATATTCTTAATCACTTCCAGCCACTGCGATTGCTATACAACTGGAATCCGACTGACGTTAGTGATTTAATTTCAAAGTTCGAAGATGCAGACTCAGCATCTCAGAGACTCTGACCTTGAGTTATATTGAAATGACGACTCGCGGTCTTTGAGTTAGTACATTAAAATCAAAAGAATATATATATATATATATAATTATAATATATATATATATATATATAAATATATATATATATATATATATATATTATATATATATATATATATATATATATACATATAGTATATATATATATTATATATATATATATATATATAACGAATTTTTAAAATTGAATCTGAAAAGGTCCCAGCACCGGCGAACCCGCACCGCACCAAAGCTTCGCTCGCCACCGCGCACCGCACCGCGCACCGGCAAACCCAACCAGTGACCTAAAAAAAATTCTCGCACGCCGCACGCACCCACCGACATTTACAAGCTCGCCGCACCGCGCCACCGCACAGCCACCGCAACCGGTGCGTTTTTGCCAACCCTATCCAAATAGTCTTTCGCCCAAAATTTTAATAACACAAATTAGATTTCGAATTTAACAATGGATATCATAGTTAGTATCTGCAGTATCTAGTGGAGTACTACTGATTTGTCTTCAATATAAGAAGAATGGATATTTCGAGAACAAAATCGGAACATATGAAGACTTTCTTTTCTTCGCATAGTTCTTAGGGGGACAGGGCTAGCAACCCGGTCCTTTACTTTTTTGCTGAAGAAGAACTCCTGGCCAAGCATTGAAATCTTATCGCCTAGGAAACACGATCTTTGGAGAAACTCTGGGGAACGAGGTTTCATTGCCAGAAAATTCAAGAAGATGCTTTAGTTCGCTGAAAGGGTGAAACCCCACCTGAGTGTGTATAACTCAAAGGATAGGGCATTCAAAATGCGATGGCATAACAAACAGCTGAATAGAGTCGCAGTGCTATCTAATGAACTTAATTCAGAAGGAAGAAAAATGCTGCAGGTAAATTGAATGCATCTGCATGTGTGGGATGGTAAATAATATAATATATACCTATATATATAAATATATATATATATATATATATATAATATATATATATATAGGATTATGTATAATTAATTATTTTTATATATTTCCATATATATAAATATATAGTAATATGATATATATATATATAATATAATAGAAAGGGATCGTGGAATATTATGTTTAAATAACATTACAGCGGTGTAGAAAATTAGTCTTAAACAAATATTAGCTGTTTCATTAAACAGAATTTAATACTTAAGTTTTATTTTAATCTACTGAAGTTTAATTCTTCAAATAAATATGAAATATTCATTCAGACTTTCCTGCAATAATGAATACAGCTGAGAAGAAGAGGTTAAAGTCCAATATAGCAGATATAACGCATGTCTCTGTAGAGAAACTTAAAAAGTCAATGGAACGCCATACTTATGAAGTAAAGGTTATTGATGATACCTTTTTCCATGGATCAAGAGATCTTGAAACATCATTCGAAATTGTTATTAATGAAGTTGTTGATGCTGTATTACAAGATTTAGAATACGATAGTACAAATATGAGAGTAGGCATCAATTTTACGTTCGGCGATGATCAATCACCAGACAGGAAATATTATGTAAACATCAGTTTTAGAGACATATCCGACAATACTGCTGTGAAAGAGATGATGAGAAGATTGGAAGGCTCCTTCCAGTCGGGAGATTAAGCTACTTTCGCAAAATTCAAAGTAGTAGCTACTGTGTTCATGATAGCTAAAGGAAAAGGCAACGACAATCACAAAAGGGTATTTGAGCCACAAAATGTTAGTTTCAAACATCCATACATTAGTAAGGTTCATCTCGAGAACGGAGATGCTGGATGTGCTTTCAAAGCTATCGTGTTGTTTAGGAAAATAGCACGGGAGTGTTTAGAATCGAGAGGTATTCATTCAACCACAATTGAGAAAGCGGCTAAAGTATTAGCTAGAAAGTGTAGTATGGAATATACAGACTCTTTCATTGTCAACGCCGACTTTGAAAAAAAAAACAGAGAATATCGAAAAATGTCGATTTATAGTTGTTTGTGGTCCTCAGGGTATCTTGGGTGAAAATACTTTATAAATTCCATTCCAACGAGAACGGAGATTGATCCAATAATACAATATATAGGTTATGATTTGTTAATTCCATTACTATGCTGTAACTGAAAATAAGTTAAAGTTATGTTTTGAGAACACCAAGAAAAGGAATGCATATATGGAATGCATAAATTATTGTGACTTATAGCTGTTTAGAACACCAAGAAAAACATATATGGAATGCATAAATTAGATTGTGAGCATTATAGCTGTAGACAGTGTTTGAACGATAAATGTTAAGGTTCGTTCAAACATGATGATATATTCCATGATATGTTATGAATGTAATCGTGAATTTTATAATGCTGAATGTTATAAAAATCATCAAGATCATAATACGTGCAATAAAATTAAGTGTTATACTCACACAAAAGAACTTATTTTATGTAACACGAGCATCCGTAATTGATACTTAAAATGATTTGGAATGTCACTTATATAGTACTGTGATCATTAGCAGTTTATAAGTTGAAGCTATACAAAAATAAATGGTTGGAATAGTAACCAATAGGAAAAAAAAATACCTCTCAATACGAATGATAATAGATAGTTAGTCATGGTTAAAAATTTTTGTAAAGCTTTTGATAATATTATTATGATAGAGAGAAAATATTAACAACTGATATGACCTAGAGGTTATCTGCTTGAAACAAAGTAGGCTATAGCGGTTAAGTTTGGTAAGGTGATGGTAACTACATTGCAATGCTTTAAACCCTAATGTTATTATTGCTAACTGTTATTCATAAAATACCGTGTTTAAATAGGTTCTATGTTACTTTCTTGGATGTAAAATATTAAGGATAAAAGAGTTTTAAATAAAATTTATATTGAAATCATACATAAGAATTAAAAAAAATTAAGATTGTGAGCATTATGGCTTGTAGAGCAGTTGTTTGAACGATATAAATTGTTAAGTTCGTTTTCAACATGATGATAATATTCCTATGAAAGTCTATGGAAGTAATCGTGAATTTTATAATGCTGAAATAGTTATTCAAAATTCATCACAAAATATCATAATAGTTAATAGCCTAAAATATATGTTGTAAGCATACAAAAGAAACTTATTTTTATGTAAACCACGAGATTCCGTAATTGATAACTTAAAATGATCTTGAAATCACTTCTATAGTATGTTAAATTAGCAATGATATATGTTGCAGATATGATAAAAAATGGGTGATATGTTAAGTTTTATGGAATGTGACTAAGTTACGAGACACAAAGACTTATCGATAAGAATTGAATAGATAGTAATAGGTCCATGGAAAATGTGTTTTGTAAAGCTTTGATAAATATATATTATATGATAGAGGAAGATTAAACACAAAGATATATTAGAGTAGCTGAAAAGTTAGCTTTAGGGGTATAAGCTGGAAGGTGATGTAAACTACCATTGCATTGCTTTAAAACCCTGAACTTCTTATTATTGCTAAAACTGTTTATTCCACCATAAGGCCCCTGTACTAGTATGTTACCTTTCAGGAATGTAATATTAAGGAATAAAAAAGATTTTAATAAAATTTATATTGAAATCACATAAGAACTTGTTTTTTATGTAATATTTGTAATAGCACCGACAATATAAAAAAAATATGACTTTAATCACAATCAGTAGATCATAGATGACTGTAAAAAAGGTTAGTTAAAAAACATGAAATTTTTTATAAATTATATTTTTTTGTTATCATGCAAAAGAACTTATTTTTGTTATGCTTATACAAAACGTTTAAAATATGTTGTAAAGCAGTAAGTCAAAATAGAACAAGAACATGATTTGCTACGGGTATAGAACGGGGGGTGCATTGGTGCATCGTGCTACTGATTTACGCTTGTTACTGCTTTACTGCTTTACTGCTTTAGGGTATGTAAAAGTAAATCCTTTTTAATAAAATTTCTAAAAAATTTGTATAAATAAAAAAAATTTCAAATTAAGTAATTTTTTAAAAACAATAAATTAAATTTTATAAATAAAAAGTTATTAAAATTAAAAGACTAAAGAAAAATTTTGAATAAAAATAACAAAAGAAAACGAATAATGAAATATAAATACAACACGAAATAAAAGAAATAATTGGTCCAAATGACATTAGAGGAGAGTGAGAGAGATGGAGGAAGAGAGAGGACAGAGGAGAGAGGGATGCAGAGAGAGAGAAGAGAGAGGAGATGATGTGAGAGGAGTGAGAAGGGAGAGAGAGAAGGGAGCATGGACGAGAGAGAGGAGAGATGAGAGAGGAGAAATAGAGGGAGAGAGAGAAGAGAGAGATTTGTGTATAAAAAGTTTCTAAGAATGGTAGATTAGGTTACGTTAGACAATGTAATGGTTGATGTGTTTTAGTTCGGATAGACAATGGTGGATTAAGTTAGACTGAACGGCTAATACAAGGTACGTGGTAAAAATTGTACAGAGTTCCCTATTTTGTGCCATTTGAAATGCACATTTGTGTATGATAAGAGAGCACACTTAAGTTCGCCTAAATTTCATATATTTGTGAACAGTCATATTGACTTGCCTTTTATAAAAAGCTAAAGTCTATGTACCTAATAGCTTATATCGTTTTAAAATTTCATTTAAAAAGGGTAAAACCCCGTTTTGGGGTTCCGCCCCATCTCAAATGAAGCCCCTAGACACCTTTGAGTGCATTGAAACTATGTTATTTATGCTCTACATCAACCTGAACAAACAATATATAACACAACTATATATTGATGGTTCTAAGTATACATGTTTACTAACTCGGCACCACACCGACTCCACACCGGTGCCTGTACCGATACCTTCAATGACTCATTTGATCTACCTTACGAAAACTTCTGTTTTCCTCCCTCATCTTTTCTCTCAGCAATGCACTACTGTTTTTTCTTCTTTCAGCTTGCTTTTTTCCTTCTCGAGGGGGTTTAAACTCATTTTGGGGTTAGGAAACCCCCAAATTCGGAATATATGTCCTTTTAAACCTATTTAAACACACATCAATTGAATCAATATGTGACATGGAGCCAGAATTTGAAGGGTGTCTGACTCAGCACGCATCACATAAACTCCGCTCCAGTCTCATGGGCTCCATCATATCCGATTACTTCTTCTATTCTTCTTACATTCTTCTTCTCTCTTTCTTTCTTCTTCTTTCCTTTCTCTTGCACTATGGAAACTTTTCTTCTGTCTTGCACTTGAACCCCCCTTAAGGGGGTCCTCAAACTCATTTTTGGGTTACGATACCCACAAATTCGGAATCTATATCCTTTGAAACATATATATATATATATTATAGTATATATATATATATATATATATATTATATATATATATTATATTCATATATATATATATATATATATATATATATACTATATATATATATATATATATTATAATATATATATATATAGAATAACATTCTCACTTACCCACCGGTGAGCTCAATATATATAAACACACATCAATTACTCCAAAATAATAAATGCTATCATAAACAAAGTAAAACTCATTACCTACATATTTCAGAATTCTCGGCTCGCTCAATCGTTCAGCTAAAACCAAATTTTTTCAAATATATGTTTCATGAATAGTCAACCAAATATCTAAGACCCTTTTTCCTGCATTTGGGGGAACCCTCCCAAAGACTCCCCGTCAAATACGTCCGTGGGATAAATGGTCCAGCGAGGGAAACGTCGGAACCAGGCACGCAGCACCTTCATCAAAGTGGGGGTGTTGAAGAGCGGGATACGAAACTCTAACTAGGAAAACCTTTTCATAACATTATTATGTAACATTTGAACACTTCAATACTGTTCTTATATACTAATGGTACTTCGATGCCATTAACACTAACTCTATTAGTTCACATTCTTGCTCACGTTAAAAACCACAGCAATCGACTCCCCTCGTACCTTATAACAAGGTGGTAGACACAATATAGTGTATTCTATACCTAGGTTACGTGACCTAACACCTAGATAAGAGATGATGCATAATAGTAGAATATCAGCTGTGGCCAGCTAGTGAAAGCAACCTACGTAAAAATACTGGTAAATTTAAAACACCCAATTAAAACGAGATATCTCATTTAGATGCTACCAAGATTAAATACGGCACATTTTGTTGTAAAATATAATAATAAAAGCCCATAATTTATAAATTGTTAAATTAAGCCTTTCGATTAAGGTCGTTTCTTGCAATAAAGTTTGTATTATTAAAGACCAATTTAACTCATCGAACAGCGTTAGAACATTTCAATGTAAAATAATATGTAAAATTATTTTGAAAATGTTAAAAGAGAAAAATTCAAATATAACGATTACTCGGTCCGAGAAATTATCATAAATGTAAATAGGAACCATCTAAGATAATGATTTATGTTATTATTCTGACTGGATAACCATCGTATGAAGCTTTTCTTAGATAACGCAAAAATTAACTCTGCCTTTTGGTGGGTTTTGAAAAACCTTAAATAAGGGGGGACAGGGTATTCTAGTTAAAATAAAGCCAGGGTTAAACGTCTTCCAGACCGTTAAAATTCGGTCATTAACTGACCTGTTTAAAAACCTATACCTTAAATAATTGTGATACTGTGTATGGTTTAATCAATGATCACTATTATATTATGTCACATAAAAAACAAAAAATGTTGCTTATATATATGGTTAATATAAACATTTTTGCAACATTACCAGTTGAAACTTTCATGTGTTGCGGTTTGCAAACATTTCTTGCTGCTGGTTCCCCACCCTAATGCTACAATATATATATATAATAATATATATATTATATATATATATATATATAATATATATATATATATATATATTAATATATATATATATATTATATATTATATATAATATAATATATATAAATATATATTAATATATAATATAATATATATATATATTTATAATATATATAATATAATATATATTATATATAGATATATATATATAATAATAATAATAATAATAATTATAATAATAATTAAAATTTAAATAATAATAATAATAATATAATAATATAATAATATAATATATAATAATAATATAATTAAATAATATTAATTAATTAATATAATAATATTAATATAATAAATAATAATTAAATAATTAATAATTAATATTATAATAATAATAATAATAATTAATAATTAAATTATAATTTAATATAGTTGTGTGTGCAATAATAACTAAATATGATGTTAGTAAAATTAATATTTAATATAGTGAATATAATAATAATAATTAATAATAATAATAATAATAATAATAATAATAATAATCAATAATAAGGTTTAGGAGGGTAATAGGAGTATGATTGGGAATTTTAATTTGTGTGTATATATAGTTTTTTAATGATAATCTAATAGCAATTAAATAATAATTATAATAATAATAATAATTAGAGTAATATGAGAATAATTTTTCATATAATATTAATAATAATAAAATGAATAATAATATAATATAAGATAATAATAATAAAATAATAAAGTTGATAAATTTCGGAGTATTTAAAACTACAAATAACTAATAATACGCAATAAAATAATAATAATAATTAATAAATAATAATCAATGAATACAATGAGATGAAAATAAATAATATGAACGCTTTTTTCAGAATTGAAAGAAGAAGTAATGAAGAAATACAGGATTTCGTGAGCAGATTTGATGTGGCATTGAGAAGATGTTCTGCAGCAGGTATGGCTGAACTAGGAGAGGAACACAAGCAGAGTCTTTTCCCCAACAATATACCTGCACATTAAAGGTAAACTCTACTTACATATTTTAAAACTTTAAAATAAGAATATTAAAAGAACTTATAAATATATAAGCAGCATAAACTATAATTACCTTAAATGAGTTGAAAGTTGCGGAATTTTACAACTAGAAAATGCAAAATGTGTCAATTTACCGGCCATTCTTAACAGTTTTGCAACAACAGAATCTATGCTACGGGTTTGTTTACAAAATTCATGAATGGAAAAAAGTGAAGATAAGTTTATAGATAAGAAGAAGAAGAAGAAGAAGCAGAAGAAAGAAGAAGAAGAAGAAGAAGAAGAGAAGAATAATAATGTAATAATAATAAATAAATATAATAATAATAATAATTAATAATAATAATAATAAATAATAATAATAATAATAATTATAATATAATATAATATAATAATATAATTTAATAATAATAATAATACATGATTACATTAATATCTACTATGTAAATATATGAGATAATTAATACTGATGAGGACTCATATAATAAAATATTTTTAAGTATAGTTTTGGAGAATCCAAAAGTGGTATATCTATAAAATCCACTACTGGGAAAATCTTTCTCAAGATTTGGAACACATATCCAATTTATAATAGCATTACTAGTATATAATACAAAAATATATAAAATATTTTTAATATTTTTGATTGCCCGTAGATCACTAATTTTAATTCTTGAGCTTGCCTTTTTATAAATCAGTTTTATAAGATACATAATTAACTAATTAATTAAATTTAAATATTAATTAATTATTAAATATCTGATATCTTCTCTTTTCTCTCAAAATTAGAAATCGAGCGTTAATTAATATGATTTCTTTGCGGCGAGAGAGTGAACCTGAAACATACTATAGCCATCACAAACGAGGTTCAGATGATAACACTCGAAATTTTTGCGAACATGAATATATATATCACTCGGTGATCAGACTCGAAGTTAAATCAAAGATATGTAGTCGTTTTATCTTAATGGTCTTGCTGTCCACTGGTTTACATATATGTTCCTGCTGAGCAATGGCTTTGCTAAAATTAGCCACAACACATATAAACACACACCCATATAGGTATATATATAATATACAGATTGATAAAAAAGATACTATATCTTTATTTTTAGTTATTAGTATTTAATATCTATAGTTATATGACTATATATATATTATATATAGTTAATGATATTATAATTAGAGAACTATAACTATTTAACTCAACGTTGATTTTGTAATATATAGTTTATGACTTAGAGGTATATATGAGTATATATATATAAAATAGTATATATATATACTGTACTGATGGGATCAAAGCACCATGAAATGTAACTAACAAAGTAACAAACCTCATCTTAAAAAGTGATATCGTAACAATATAGAAAGAGCTATATATATCCAAAGAAAAACATTATGTAGAAAAAAAACTATTAATAATGAAAAATTAATATTATCGTTTTTTTAATTTATTGTAAATTTTATACTATTGTTGATAATATATCGATTCGGATAGTTTAAAAAATTTTCAATTAAGCCGTATAATAGTCCATTTCACAGAACCTCTCTGACCAACGAACCTTATATTTTATATAAATAAATCTGGAACTAGACTCTAAATCAACTGTATATGATAGCTATAAAAAACAATATAAATTACCGACGTCTTATCTAGACGTATAAATACACGTTATAGAACGACGCATAAAAACAATATATTAAGATAGAACATCTGCTCATGACTAAGTGTATTATATATAATATATTTCACTGACCGAACTTGATTTAGTATCGACATTTTTATTAAGGAGGGTCGAATAGAACAAGCGCGAGGTGAGGAAGATTAGGACCCGCGCAGACTATGTTACTCAAACACCTCATAGTAGAAGCAGACAATATACTTAGTCTGGAAATAATATAAAGGCACATATATATATTTAATCCTTAGTAACGAAGATTGTAAATAAAAGAGAAAAACTATATAATATATATATATATACATATATATACTGGATTATATATAACTTATATATATACATTATTATATATATATATATGTGAGTATGTTATACGATTATATATATATATATTTAAACTATTAAATATTTATATATATTTGAATATAAGTCAATAGCCCAATAAGTATTACAACAATTATTTGCTAATATAAGAGCTATATATTTATATTTATTACATATTTATTATGTATTACGAAGTAATATTTAAAAAGGTAATTGTTACCAGAGGGTTGTCACTACTGTTTTTTTTATCGACAAATCACAGATATACTATTGAGCACAAATAACATAATAATGAAGTAATAGTTCGAAAACGAAAAATTGTTACTGCTCTCATTGCGATGAGAGAAGACAAGTATATAAAGCATCTCACAATATTCGAGGGTTAAAAATCCATAGACTTTTCAGTATTGATCGATCCAGGTTAGGTCTCTATTGCCAGCCTCTCTATAAGTCATTGTTTATTGATAAAGATAATTTGTTAGGTATACACTAAGTAGAAAATCTCGTCATGCTAGAATATGTTGAACATAAATGCGTTATATACCATAACACTGAACTAGGAGGCCTATATAAATTCGATCAACGAAAGCCCACTAAATTTTTATTATAAGGAAAGTCTATGTGGAAATATTTAAGTACATAATTCTATATAGGGCTTGTAACTTTTTTATCCGTTATAAGAAGAGAGACTGCCGATTATCTCAGTGTTTCACTATTCTTCATTATTATTTTTTTTTGATTATTATACCTGTGATTTTGAAAATAAAGAACATAATGTGTTTTATAATATCAGTAAACAAATCCTCGTATATAGAGAGCGTCTTTTTACAACTTTGAGGGACGCAGTGTAACTTTTTTTCCTAAGGAGAGTGACTACCGATTTTCGTTTTCACTATTCTATTCTATTTATTATCTTTTTTAGAGTAAATCCTGTGAATTGCATAAAAAATCGGCAGTAACATAGTTCTGAGTGAACAACCCCTGGTAACATTGAGTATACTGCACATTGTACATATTACAATATAGTTTTGTATATATATTGTAAAACTAGAGTTTAATATATTTGAAACTATATTATATTAAGTATTAATATAGTGACTCAAGTAAGTTTATCTTTTTGAAATTACGTCACGAATATAAACTAGTAATATAATATACTATTTCGAGGTTAGTATTTATATATATATATTTATATATATATACTTCATAATAAGTTGACTAGTATAATATATGGAATAGAGTTATATATATAGTTATATATATATATATATATATATAAATAGACACTAATTTCGTATAGTTGGTTTGGGTATCATATATAGTATATATATATATAAATATATTTTATTAATGTTATATATTAAATAATATTATATAGTAACTTAAGATAAAATTGGAATATAAGGAATACTGTTACAGTAGTTATATAAATGACTGAATTTTATATTTCTAATTCCTAATTCACAAACACTGGCATCTTTTTTTTATTGAATTATAGTTTGAAATATATATTTAAATAAAATATATATATATAGATTGTGCAATTATATTGGATAAGATGAATAGCTAATATAATTCTGATAATGTAAATACATATAAATATGATAACCTATATATATATTATATACTATATTATATATTATATAGTATGATATGTATATATAGTAGTCTAAACTAATATATGTCTGTGTTTAACGAAAACATTCACTGTTCATATTTTTGATGTTTGTTTTATTTGTTATTTTTTATACTTTTTTTATAATAGTGATTTGCTGAACAAATATGCTGAAGCCTACACAATGAATTACTCTCTAAGGTGAAGTAATAGCTGAGACTTTGATTCTCACAAGATGTCTTTACTATCGATTTTAAAAGAAGTTCAAAAAATCACATTAAGACAGTTGTATTGGTTGGTTCAGAAAAAACAAGCACACCGTTATGACGGTTAAATTAAAACGTAGAGAAGCATATTCTGATGTACATATAAATTGAACCTATATTATAGTGTGCATATAAAATAAAAGTTGGAAAAGTATTTATTTTATTTAACAGACTTTTGTTTTGGAAATCTGAAGTAGTTATTTATTTAGTAGACTTTTATATTGGAATTTCAAAAGAGTTATTTTACTAGTCAACTTTTGTTTTGAAATTTAGAAGGAGTAAGTTATATTGAGTTTCGAGTTACAGTTGACATATGATTTCGTCTACACACTTAAACATGATCTTGTAGTTACATCAGTGATAACTTGGATTTATAGTATGACAGTTATTTAGTGATATACGTCATGAGAAATTAATATTATTGTCCAACGTGAAAAGAATCAAGTTATTTTTGGAGGTGAATCGAATTCAGATTCATTTAGTTTCGGATTTGTTTAGTTTCAGATTTCTTGGATTTCAGATTTGAATTTAGTCACTATTGGTAATTTAGCCGTCAGATTTATTTTGAAAACGATAGTTTTTCAGATTTATATTGTAGCTCTGGTTTTGAGATTTAAAGATTTCAGACTCCGATTTAATTTTGTCAGTTAATAGATCGACATTTTGGATTGACATTTGGATTTGCATGTTAGATCACATTCAGATAGCATTTCGGATAGCAATTTTAGATAAATTAGAATTTTGAGGTTTAGAAGTTTGACACAACGCAATGTTTAGTTTTTATATTTAGCATTTAGTATCTTCGTATCCACTATACGATATATTTTTTAATAAGTTTGGGTGTGCAGATTCCTAAATCTGGACTACCAACAACGTCCCCGGTAATTTGATTTCACAAGTGATTTGTGTTTACTAAGTGTACACATTAATAGCCAAATTCTTGTTTTCTTAATTCTAAAAGACAGGATCGTCCTGGCCAAGGTACGATGATTGCTGCCTTTGTCCAGAAGAGAAGACGATTTATTATGGTTAAAGTGTTATATCATGAATGATATATGGTGTTTGAAGAAAATAGGCGGGACCAATCAAAGAGTGAGAATTAGCGTCTACATCTACCGCCAAATTTGTGTCATTTGTGAAAGATGAAGAAAAAGTTAACTCTTGTTGAAGAGCTGTAGGAGTAGAGGGAGGAGTGAAATCATTGGGATACAGGGGAAGCCGGGACTCCGTTTTAGGTAGTGGGTGAGAAGAAAAAGACGAAAAATTTGGAGCTGGAAGTGCCTCTGGAGAGGGAGAGGGAGATTTAAAAGTTTCGTCTGAGTCTAAATTAATAGAAGATGGATGGGGAGTGGGTAAAATAGCTTCATTAAAAGTGACAAAAGAATCAGAGAAATCCTTTATAGAAATCTGGTTAGTGCCTTGTGATACCATATTTGGTGTATTTAAAGAATCAAAATCATTATGAGGGAAGGAAGTTAATTTTGGTGATATATTAAAACTACTAATCAGATCTTCAAAAGAGCGAGAGGTAATATGAGAATCAAAAGGTAAAAATTTGTTAAAAGAAGAAGTAGAAGGAAGTAAAGTATGCGAAGATTTAGGTGAAATATTTCCTAATAAATTATTCCTAGATAAACCAGTAGGAATAGTTTCATTATCTAATGCATATAATTTAGAGTAAAATATTTTACTAATGTCAGTGGCGTAAGCATTTCTTCTACTTATTTTGTCATTACTACTAACTCTTCTCTTCCGTCTGTAAAGATTGAAAGTGTGCCTTACACCTTCATTTCCAAGCTGTATATCCATAAGTGCTTCACTAGTTGTCATGCCATGTCTCTCAGGACCCTCTGGCATATCCAATCTCACCTTCTCGCTGCGCCTCACCTCAGCGTCTGCTCTGACCTGTTTATCAAATGCGAAGCTCGTTCCATTACTGGGCAAGTGCTCTATATCCGCGAGAGCTATCTGCTTTCCAAAAGTGTTTGCAGGAATGCTACACTACTATCTGTGCTTTCAAATAACATACCTGGCTCAATATGCACTTCATCTCTTAATACTGCTACATCGCGTGGCATATTATATAAAGAAAAAGAATTGAAACTCCTACCTTCCAATTTAAAATCATCTGCAAACTCCATATCAATAACTACTTGCGATTTATCTCTTGCACAAACATCACCATTGTTTTCATCACCATTTGTATTAGCGTCAGAGTTCCCCTTTTCAATTTGCAACTGCGGCATATTCACCTCGCCCTGGGAGTTTCCTCTGCCACCAACTCGTCCACTCGGCAGTATCTGCTGGCTTAGCGAATCCGGCCATACCACATCGTTTAATCTGAAATTTTTAATAAAACATGGGGAAGATTAAAAGAGTTTTGGTAAGTTGATAAGGGTTCATATTGCACCTCTCCCCAACTGGGAAATGTGCAAATGATCTTCCGTTAGTTTAATTTACACTTTTGACATGTCTACTTGCTTTTGCTTTTATTTCTCGATTGTAAATGTGAAATCTCTGGAAGTTGTGAAAGTTCTATAGAAGTGGATTTTTCGTTTTCCAGAGGCATATTGAAACACTTTGTCATGTCTGCTTTTCTTTTTCTGGGCTTAAAAAGTGTTACACCATTATCAAACGCTGCGGAGTTATTAAAACCTAACCTAGAAATAGTTAAAGGGGCGCGAAAAAGATTATCATTTAAACTACTAATGCAAGCATGAGAGTTATTTGGGAAATCTACCTCGCTGTCGGAATAGACTTGTGTAGAAAGAGTGTGAACATTTGAGTGAAAAGTAATATTATCATTAATAACATCTGAAGAAATTTTAACATTATGATTCCGGAGGGAAGATTTTGCTTGGCGTTCTGCCCTCCTAAGTTTTAAAAATCCTGCTGCTGTTCATCATAGTGACCATCAGTGTCTTCGTCATAATAAAAATTTTCTTCATATTGGTCTTCAGGAGTGGAGTCGTAAACATTTGAGGGCTCTACCATTTGAGTATATGAAGTGTGATTTCGTCTCCAGGAATTGTTGCGATCTGGTTGTGTTCTTTGAAAATTAGGAGCTCTGGATTGAGGTTTAACTCCAATGTAAGAAGGTCTAAAAATTCCTGAGCCCTTCCATCTATTTTGTATAATGTCTTGCTTTATTTTGTCGGTGATTGGGACATGCTTCAACGGGGTGTTAGGATCATTAGGACTCCATCGAGAACCTTTACATTGAGCGGTGGAACCCCTAGTGTGATTTGAAGAACATTTTCGGCAGTATGCGTTGAAAGGGCAATAGGAAGTCGAGTGCCCTTCTCTCTCGCAGTTAAAGCACACAGCAGGCCTCTGGGGTTGAGGAATTTGACGATTTTGATAAAGAGGAGCCTGCGGTTTTGAACGATTATTAAAATTTCGTGTTTGAAAATTGCGGGGGGAGTGCTGAATATCCTGCCTCTGGCCAAAAATTTTGTGATTTTTGGGGAATAGATGCCGTTTTTTTAAAGTGGATATTGGGCTGAGGCATCACATTACGGATAGGGTCATGCAAGCGGCCTTCGGACTTTTCTAACAGATTATTTATTTGGTTGTGGAGATCTAAATCAGGGTTGTGGAATTTCTTGAAATCCCTTCGATAAATCCCTGGTTTTTCGGGAAGGAATGTGAACAAATGGCAGAAAGCTGTGGCGGTAATAATTTTGTCATCAGGCTTGTAGGAAGCGTCACGTTTGGCAAGTGTAGTATAGAAATCTGAATAAAGCTGCTGGAGAGAGAGAACAGCCGCGCTGAAGGAGTCGGATTCAGACCAGCGAAAATTTCGTATACGTTGCATGGCATCATAGGGGGAAAGAGCTTTGTCTGGGAAGATGCAAGCTTTCAACCGGGTTAAAAAGTCATCCAAAGTTGTAACTTTAAAAAGCTCTGGGAAGGCATTCAAAAACCTGCGAATCTCTGATTTAGGGTTGTTGGAGATCTGGTTTTGCGCCTGAGCTAACCGAGAGGGTTCAGAAATGCAATTCTTTAAAGCAATATTCTCACGGACATTCGCGTCCCAATGAAGCAAACTAGGGCCTACCCACTTGCCATCTATACGCCCTTCAAGAAGCAACTCGGGCTTCGTAACCTGCGTGATGGTTGCAATAGGCTGGGCCTGAGAGGTGGGGGTGGTTGTATCATCACCTGCCATATTATTTTTTTGTGGGGAAAATGAGGATTAAGCAAAAACAATAGCCCAAAATAATAGTTTGTTAGAGAGCTTATGAAATTGAAATTTTGAATTTAATGGGCTAAAAATTTCAAATTTGAGAATGAAAATTTTTCAAAAAATTCTGACTTTAAAAAAAATTTTAAAAAAAGAGTTAAAAAGATGCAATACCGTTAGTCGTAGTAACCTCAAAAGATGTGAACCCCGACACCTGCGTTGGAGAGAGTGCTCTGTGTTTCCTATTTCACCAATGGGAGTCGCTTTCACACAGCGATATACTCTTCAGCTTTGAGCACTTCAGCTTCAACAAAACACCACTAGCTAGGTTCTCCACTTTCCCCCAAAATTATCTTGTGGGCAAATAAAGGTTCAGGCTCTTGTAGGTTTTACGGAAACGTCCAACAGTTTTCAGAAGTTTTATTTTACAAAATCAATGAGGAGGATTTATTCATAAAATATTAGATATATATAATACGGCGTTGAAAAAAAATAAAGACAATAAATAAAAATGAAAAATTATAACGAAAAATAATGATTTCAAATAAATATTAAACAAATTTGTGAAAAAGAGTATTTAAAAAAAATTTCTAAATAAAAATTAAATCAGATTATCTAAAAAGATGGAACTTCAAATTTAAAATTTTAAATTGAAACAAAAATCTCTTGGTCCTATGAAAAATTTATAAAAATGAGTATATAAAAATATAAAAAAAAATTGGATCCAAGATAATAAAAACATTTGTACAACTAAAAATAAAGTGTGAAGTGAGTCTAATACTGAAGGCTGAAATGTGGAGATTAGGTGGAGGTGTATGTTATTTTATATGTTTAAAATTAACTCCGAACAGCAGGTAATATATGCTAATGCTTTATTTATTTAAAGGGGTGCAACAATTTAAAATTTCCCAAGCAAGGTTCAAGATCGAAATGCAAATTTATAAAAATTTTCCCATTAATATTATTATTATTGTCATTAGTGTAGTTATTAGTAGTTTCATTTTTTTTTTCTATTATTATTATTATTATTATATTATTTTTATTATTATTATTATTTTCATTATTTTCGAAGTTCTTATCATTTTTTATTTATTTGGTACTACCATCATCCTTATTATTATTATTATTATTATTATTATTATTATTATTATTATTATTATTATTATTATTATTTTTATTATTATTATTATTAATGTGGCTCTCATGACTATTTTATAAAAACTTAAAAAGGCCAGGAAATATTTCACCAAAAACTTTACATTGAAAAGATGGAACTAGGTAAGGATCACAAGTGAAAGAAAATATAAATAAAAAGAAAATCGAACACGAAATCTGAAGCGAAAATAATTTATATTTTCTTTGGAGTTTGGGAGGGAGTTTATGTAACTGCTGGGGGAAAACACAAGAAAAAAAAAATATCAAAAATTTGGTTAAATTGAGTCCAAAACTCCCAGTTTCATTAAAATGTAAATAAGGAAAATAAATCTTTAAAAAAATTAAATTCAGACGAACTTTCAAAAATTTCAACGGCAATAATTATTACGATGGAAATGTAGAAGTTATGTTTGCGTGTAAAAATAGTTTTATAAAATTCAAACAAATTTCAAAAACTCACCGGAAATTCACAAAATGAGGTAACAGGTTTAAAAAGAGAGGCGACTATACGGCAGCGCATCAGGCGTCAGAATAAGAATTTTGAAAGGAACAAGAGATTATCTCGGGGGTGGAAGAGAGGGGGATGATTCGAGCTTCAGTTTCAAGTGATAGGGAAGTTGAAAAATAAATATGATAGGAAAAAGTAAATAATTAAAAGGACTTTGGCTACGTGATAAAAGAGTTTTGGAGCGTACGTGAGGAAAGTAATATATTTTATCTGAAAAGATAAAATTGATAAATGAAGAAGAAAATAGATATCACAAATTTTGTTGTTCATAAATGACTTGAACAGATAAATCCATGTGAAATATATATATATATATATATATATATATATATATATATATATATATATATATATATATATATATATATATATATATATATATATATATATATATATATATATATATAATATAGATTGATATAATATATATATTATAAATATTTACAGTGAGTCAGCGTTTAAAGTAAGTCTTCCTCAACTTAAGGATTCAGAGTTTTCCCCTTGAGAGTGAGGGTTTGTTTAAAAGAGGTCCGCTTACATGAACAGATAGAAACCCTTGTTATGCTTAAAGGTAATTCTTCATATGTGTAATTGAGGATCTTATTTGTGTAACTAAAAGTGCAAGCTACCACGCTCTGACTTTGGTTTGTGATTATTATTTGCGAATGCCTTTTCAATGTGGTAGATTTATATGTGTCTATTCTATTTTAATATTCTTAGGATGAAATTATATGTGATACTGAAAAGTGCAATTATATATTTACTTACTCATGATATATTTGAATAATTAAATCACCACGTTTAAAACATTTATGCTAGACTGCAATATAACTGTGTAGCATTTCAAATTTCGCCAATGGACTAGTTTGTACTATTGTTTTAATAAAGTGATTCTACGATCTTTGTGAAGAAGATTTTGCATTAACATTAACTATTCTAATTAGCACATAAGCATTGAAGGTATTTCGTATATGTAATATATTTATTTATAACATCTTTGAAAATCTATTGACAAGAATATACAACTATACTGTATATAAATTTGTAATATATATTTGACCAAAATAAATATTGAGCAAGATTCATTTATTCATTCACGACGCCAAGAAATGTCGTCTGTGTGACTCAAGACTTGCAAGTGTCTTTAAGAGGTTTTCTTCATTTTTCAAGAGTGTAAGAATTTTCTTCAATTCCTCTTTCTTTAGTACTTATTTGTTGGTCAACCTGGCGACCGTAAACTATTCTACAAGTAATCCTTCATCATCATTTACGTCTCGACGAGATTTGTCAAGAAGGACGTCTTGGGGCTTTTCAGCATTTCACGACTTCGATTTTGCTTAAACGTCAATCAATCATTTTACTGTAAGAAGGGATTCTGTGGATTGGTAGAAGTATATAATAGTTTATGTAGAAAAATATAAATTTGGAAAATATTTACTAAGAGAAATAATTCTCACTCTGATTGGCTCACGCTCCTGTGAAATCGTGACGTCACGATTAATTACATGCTAGCCACGAACAAGTCTCGTGTGTAGCATTGATAGTAACTTTTAATTCTATTGTTAATACTATATATATATATATATATATATATATATATATATATATATATATATATATATATATATATATATATATATATATATATATATATATATATTTTATATATATATATATTATATATATATATATATATATATATATATATATATATATATATATATATATATATATATATATAATATTTTAAATAAATTTAAATAAAGATTTTAATAAATAAATAAAGTTTTTAACGGGGGTATATAATATAAATTGATGGATAGGGTAGGTTAACCTTTTATATTTTATATTTTATATTTTATATTATCATTTTAACCTTTTTTTATTGTTATTGTATTAGTGTGGGTATATTTGGTGAGCGGGGTGGTGGCCTTAGGTGTTGGGAAGTGCCTAAGGTGGGGAGTCCCACAAAGCGTGCAGCCTGAGTGAGTTATATATAGAAGTAGGGAAAAGATGGGGAGGAGAGAGGTAATTAGGGTGGGATGTATGAACGTGAGAGGGGTAAACGAGGATTTGAAGAGGGAGGAAGTGGGGGTTAATGTTTGAAGAAAAAAGTTGGATGTGGTAGGGTTAACTGAAAACTAAGTTAAAGGGAAAGAGGGAGATGGACTTTGGAAAATACAAAGGTATGATATCAGGGGGTGAACGAGAGAGTGAGGGCGAGGAAAGGGGTGGGGGAATAGTTATAAGGAAAGAGGTGTGGGATAAGGTAAGGATGTGCAGCCAGGTGAGTTCAAGGTTAATGTGGGTAAAAGTGAAAATTCAGGGGGGAAATGTGGGGTTTTCATATGCGCATATGCACCAGTGGGAATGGAGCGAGGGAGGAGGAGAGAAGAAAGATTTTGGAATGAGTTGAATGAGTGTTGGAAAAGTTCGGGAGGTAAATGATAAAATTTGTATATTGGGAGATTTGAATGCTGGAGTGGGAAGGGAGGGGGGGGAAGAATAATAGGACCATTTGGGGTAGGGGAGAGGAATGTTAATGGAGAAAGTCTGTTAGAGTTGTGTGTTGAAAGAAGAATGATAGTGGGGAATACTTGGTTCAAAAAAAGTGAAAATCAATAGGTATACATGGAAGAGTGAGATAACGGGGGGCGGTACTGGATTATATGTGTGTAAATGGGAAGGATAGAGGCAGATTACTAGATGTAAATGTATTTAGAGGGGCGGGGAGGGGGATATTGGATCACTATTTGGTGGTTGCTAGGATAAGGGTGGGAGGAGAGGTGATGGTTAGGGATAGGGGAGAAAAGAGGAGAGTAGAAGTGATAAAGGTGGAAAAATTGGAGGAGATAGAGAGTGTAAGAGGGAGTTTAGGAGAGGTATGGAGGATGGGTGGAGAGACGTGAGAGGGACGGGAATTGGGGAGGGGGAGGGGGAGTGGATGAGATTTAAAGAGGCAGTATGTGAAGAGGCTAGAAGGGTATGTGGAGTAAAAAGGGTGGGTGCAAGCAGAAGGAAAGGGAGTGAATGGTGGAGTGAGGAGGTGAAGGAGGTGGTGAAAAGGAAAAAGGAGGCTTATGTGAAATGGTTGGGAAGTAGGAAAGAGGAAAGCTGGGAGGAATATAGAAGGGTTAGAGTGGAAGCAAAGAGGGCGGTGGAGAGGGCGAGGGAAGAGAAGAGCAAAAGATGAATGGTGTAGAAAAGTGACAGAAAATTTTGAATCGGGGAGCAAAATGTTCTGGAAAGAAGTAAATAAAAAAAGGAAGAAGAAGGAGGGTTTGGGGGAGTATTAAGGAGGAGATGGGGAGTGGATAGGAGGAAGAGGATAGGGTGAGGAAGAGGGGGGGGAGTATTTTAGTGGATTTTTTGAATGAAGTGGGGGGGGAGGGGAGGAAGAGTAGTAATATGTGAGGATGGGAGTGAATTGGGAGGGAGGGGGAGGATGAAATACAAAAGGAGGAAATTATTTAGGGCCTTGAATAAAGGAAAAAAAGGAAGTCCGCAGGTCTGGATGGAGTGAGAATGGAAATGTTGCAGAAGGGAGGTATAGGGGTGGAGGAATGGCTGTATAGGATATATAATTATGTTGGAGGAATGGAGAGGTACCACAGGATTGGGAGGATGGTTGTTTGGTTCCCCTGTATAAGGGGAAAAGGGATAGGATGGAATGTGGGAATTATAGAGGTATATGTCTTTTAAGTGTGGTAGGGAAAGTGTATGGGAGAATACTGATTGAGAGAGTGAGAGGTTTAACGGAGGGGAGAATGGGGAAGAACAAGGAGGATTTAGGGAGGGAAGAGGGTGTGTGAGACCGAAGTGTTTACACAAAGATGCTTGTGGAGAAAAATATAGAGAGGAAAGGGAAAGTGTTTGGGTGTTTTTTAGGATTTAGAGAAAGCATATGATAGAGTTTGAGGAGGGGTGAATTGTGGAGGGTGTTGGAGGAAAATGGAGTGGGGGGTAAATTAGGTAAAGGTATTAGGGCCTTTTATAGGAATAGTAGAATGTGTGTGAGTGTTTTAGGAGGGGAGAGTGAGATGTGTGGGGTGAGGGGATTGAGGCAGGGGTGTGTAATGTCGCCGTGGCTATTCAATTTGTTTAGGGAATGTTTGCAGAGGAATGGTGAGGGAGGGAGGGGGTGGAATTGATGAAGTGGGAATGATAGAAGGGAAGTGAACATTGATATTGTTTTGCGGACGATACGCCCTAGTGGCGAAGAATGCGGAAGGGCTGAGGTATTTGGTGAGGAAGTTTGAGAGAATGTGTGGGACAGAAGGGGCTTAAAATAAATCCAGGTAAGAGTAAAGTGTTAGTGTTTTGAGGAGGAGGAAAGAGAGGGAGGGGGAGGTTAGAGGTTAGAGTAGGGGGTGTAGTATTTGAAGAAGTAAAGATTTTTAGTATATTTAGGGATGGATTTGGGGTAAGGGGGAGGGATGAAGGAGGGGATAGAACATAGAGTAGGAGAAGGAATGAGAGCTCTGAGTGGTCTGAGAGAATTATGGAAAGGGGGGATTTATCACAGAAAGTTAAGATAAGTATGTTTGAAAAAATTTGTGTTACCAGCGGTGTTGTATGGGTGTGAAACGTGGGGGTTGAATGCCAGGTCCAGGAAGAAGTTGGAAGTATTTGAGATGAAGGGGTTGAGAGCGGTTTGTGGGGTTAGCAGAAGGGAGAGGAATAGGAATAGGGTGGTGAGGGAGAGATGTGATTGAGAAAGGGGTTGGTGGGAAGAGCGGAGAAAGGAATGTTAAGATGGTATGGCATCTAGTGAGAATGGAAGAACAGAGAGTGGCGTTTAGGAGAGTTTTGGGAGGCGGAGGGGATAGGGAAGGAGCAGGAAGGGGAGACTAAGAAGGAGGTTGGATGGATTGGAATAAAGGAGATGCTTGGAGTGAGGGATGGGATGAGGAGAAAGAGGGTGTAGGGTGTTGGCGAGGGAATAGAGTGGGGTGGAGGAGGTGGGGTGGGGGCGAGATGAGGGAAAGTGTGAGTGAGGGAGGGTGTACATACCACTACCCCGCACAAGAGGGAAAAAAGTGTATGAAAAAAATAAATAAATAAATATATATATATATATATATATATAATATATATATATTATATATATATTATATATATATATATATATATTATAATATATATATATATATATATATATATATATATATATATACCGTATAATATATATTATATATATATATATATTATATATATATATATAATATATATATTATATTATGATATATATTATATATTATATATATATATATATATATATATTATTATATATTAATATATATATATATATATATATATATATATATATATATAGTAGGGACTGCTGTAAAGTGGTGGCTTCTTTTAAAGAGGCAAGCACCCTATATAATGAGGTGGTAATGTTAGAAATCCATATTTTGAAATAAGGTTTTTATTCAACATATGTAAAGATATTCAATGAATGTAAAAAGTATAAAAGTAACAAAAAGTCCCTTCTGTTGAGATACTCTCTCGTAGGCGAATTGCAAGTCGCAGCCTTTTCCAGTGCGTTTTCGAACTTGCCTCAGACTCTTCGTTTAGTGCGAAAAATTTGTGATCGAAATTCAAGTCCGCAGCCTTTTCCTTGAAGTTTATCGCTCTTGCCGGAAGGATTTCTGAAAGCAGAGTATCTTGAGTGAGATTTTTCTTGATTCTTAATAATTTGATCTGACTCTCTATCTGACTGAAGAGTATTTCAAAATGACGGGTTTATATAGTATTTCACTTTGACTTTTATGCTAAATTTTGCTCGCGCAAATCTTAGCATAAGTACGAAAACATAAATTAAAATGTTTACAAGGTTATAATGGAGTGGCTACATTACTCCTGCGCTTAAACCACGGAGTGTGAAGTATGTTAAATAATTTATACAAAGAAATAATAACTTAAAAATACATAAAATTTAAAGTACTTTCAAATGCAAATATATTTAATATTATGTCCAAAGACATAAGTAGACATATAAACATTTGAAGGCAAAAATAGTATACATGAAAATTGAAGAATATTCAAATACGACCATAACTGGTTACATCCGAAGATCTAACATATATACAAAGTTATTGATACATATACAATACAATAATGTTATATATACAGAAAATAAAAAAGTGCATTTAAACACAAGCATTATTTGGTTATCTCCGTTAGATATGTAAACAAACATACAAACATTTAAATGCATTAAAATACAAAAATGTTCAATACATAAATAATTATTGATATGAAACAATTGAATTATTCAACAAGTTAAATAGGCCACATTTGATCGAACCAATTTAAATCCAAGGGAAAGGTCCAGTTATAAAGACGTTTCTAACGTACTCCATGATTTGACCAATGCGCACGTAGTTTCAAAGTTGTAGTTACGAGAGAAACAATGCTTGACATATGTAGAGACGAAGTTGCTTGAAGTTTTAGGTCCTTTATTTGAAAAAATCTTCTTCATACATAATAAGGGAGCGTCACAGAACCATTTAGCAATTCGAAAAAGGAATCAAAGTTCGTAGTGAATTCAAAAATGAGTTTCTGCCATAATCCAAACTTGAATGATTGAAAGAAATCCATGCCGAAAAAAGAAGTTTGCTATGTCTAGCGATGAACCCTCGAACTGTGATAGTTGTGAAAATATGAAGACCATTAATCCAAAATAATTAAAAAATTGAAAAAGTGAAGTCCAGTCTCGATAATGTTCGTTTGCTTGAGTCATTTTTTTCAAGTGTTCTGATTTAGAATTTTAGTTTTATTGTAGTTTTTTCTTTTTCTTCATTTTTTTTTGTGTTTTTCTTATAATCAGAAGGCATTATTTGAAGTCTGGGTGTTCAACTCCGTTTTCACCAATTAATATTAGGTAGACTTGCTAAAGTTGGTGCTTCTTTTAGAGGCAAGCACCCTATTAAGAGGTTGGTAATTTAGAAATCCATATTTGCAAAATAAGGTTTTTATTCAACATATGTAAAGATATTCAATGAATATAAAGAAGTAACAACAAAAGTCCCTTCTGTTGAGATACTCTCTGTAGGCGAATTGCAAGTCGCAGCCTTTTCCAGTGCGTTTTTCGAACTTGCTTCAGACTCTTCTTCGTAGTGCGAAAAATTTGTGATCGAAATTCAAGTCGCAGCTTTTCCTTGAAGTTTATCGCTCTTGCCGGGAGGATTTCTGAAGAGAGTATCTTGAGTGAGATTTTCTTTTGATTCTTAATAATTTGATCTGACTCTGTATCTGACTGAAGAGTATCTCAAAATGACGGGTTTATATAGTATTTCACTTTGACTTATGCTAAAATTTTTGCTCGCGCAAATCTAGCATATGTACGAACATAAATTAAAATGTTTACAAAGTTATAATGGAGTGCTACATATATATATATATATATATATATATGTAATAATATATAAAAGTGGAAATATATATATATATAATATATATATATATACTAATATATATATAATATTATATATATATATATATATATATATATATAATAGGGCCTATATATATATATATAATATATATATATATATATATATATATATATTATATATATATAAAAATATATTATAATATAATATATATATATATATATATATATATATATATATATATATATATCTCTATTTCTATATCTCTTTTTATATTACATGTCTTTTCTTTTTCAGACTCGTGTGAAACCTACATGGAAGCATCGGATTCTAGAAGATAGATTCTTTAAGATTTTTCAACCTGTGGACTTACGCTAGAAGATATATATCTACTCTACGCTCGGACGAAATGAAAAGATGCTTCAAAGACTTAGGAGAATAATATTGGACTTCGTATAAATGAGTTTTAATAATCTATTACGTCATATATGCCTTTCAATAAATAATACTTAGAAAATATAATTTGATATTCCTTCTTTAATATTAATAAATAATCTTGAAAATGTCTTCTTAAAATTACAATAATTCTTAACTAAGATATTTTAAAGGCATTCTTGCGTAATACAATTTCATAATATGTTTCATCAATTAAATAAGATTGAGTCACAACAAATATCAATGAATGTGAAGGATGGGAGACGATATGAGTAAGGTCGTTGTGGGTTACCTGAATTACAGCCCTTGTGAGAGAGAGAGATTACGATTCTTTCGTAATAAAACATAAGAACATGGAGATTCTTCACTTGCGATTATTTTCAAAACAGAGATCAAAATAAAGTATTTCATTCACTTTATATAAAGGATGCAAGACTTGACAAAATTCTAGCTTCGTAGAAATGAGAATTATAAATGAATGTCTCTTCTAGACATTTACAGACAAGAGAGATTTATGCTAATATTTCACAAGCATAAATATTGATATGGCTGCATAAATAAATAACAAACACTTCACAGTTTTTACATGAAACACATTACAAGGCTCGGAGTACAATATCCCCACTCCGCTAGAGCCTGCACGAAACACGACCTTCTCTCACTACACTCAGGAAAGGACTCTCTCGGTACTATGCGTTACGGTATTCTTATACATTTCATAGCGACGCAAAGCACCGTACTATTTACTACAAAATGTCAATTACGAGGAAGTAATTGTTTTTATATTACTCTGACAGATGAGATTATATTATATATATATATATATATATATATAATATAATATATTATATATATATATTATATATATATATATATATATATCTATATTATATAAATATATATATATATATATTAAGCTCGGGAAAGAAAAGCTTCCCCCTCGGAACATTATTTACATTCGTAAATTCTACTTACATTTCTAGAATAGACATTTTGCACAAAACAAACTACTTCGTAATTAATCATAACATAAAATCTATAATACAATAATAAATAAGAAAACAAAAACTTCTTCATTCTTCTCAAGATCTTCGTTCGTTATCTTCTCAGCAATTCAGGTACAGGAAATAAGACATCGTTTTAAGAATGATTATTAACAAATAATACCTTCAAATATATACACATACGATATCGACATTGTTCTATCAAAACAATCAACATGACAAATGCAGCTTGCGTTGACAGAGAAAAACCTGAGAACTATTCTGAGAACGAACGATTTGTAGGAAAATGAGAACAAGAAGCTTGACTTTGATCGTCTTGAGAAATAGGAGTACTATGAGTATTTGACACTTTATTACTCGAACGTAACCATCTAGGACTTTGACTACGAGGTCCCTGATAGCCTTGGTATGGAACGAAATTACCATCAGAATCATCAGAATACGAACTAGACTTATAAAAACTTGAATTATTTACACTTTCATTTTGATTTTCGAAACCAGAAAACGAAGATTTTGGAACACTATCTGACAAAAATGAGCACTCCTGCGAACTATCATGAACACCTTGGTGATAATTAGAATTAGAAAATGACCTTACCGGATCATGAAAAGAAGAGTTTGAATACCTGTGACTCTCATGCGATTGCTGAACAGACGGCATTCTATTTACATTCTTTGAAGATTTATGAGGGAACATAACAACTTCAGACTCTTCATCATCTGAATTTACACTGTCAGATTGATCATTTACAACATTTTTATCGACATTGAAATGTACTTGTTTCGGATTACTATCTTTAATAGATGAGAGATTTGGATTTGGCTCATGATTTTGATCTGAAATCGGCTCTGGCACGATTTTGAAATTATCGCTATGGACGGCGATTTCACGAGATGTCTGGAGACATTGAAGTATAAATCTGTTTCTCCCTAGAATACCAACAATTCTAAAAGGTCCCTTCCATCGGGAAAACAGCTTTTTACAAACACCCGGAGGTTTAACATCAAGGATAAACACCCTACTTCCCACTAAGATCCTTCTATCTTCAGCTTTCTTATGCTGCCTTTCTACAAACTTTCTTGTTTCCACTTCTAAATTTTCTTTCGCTATCTCACGAATCAAATTAGTTCTAATAACTATATCTTTTAACTCTTCGTGGGTTGGACAATAATTCTTATCTGGATTTGTAAATGGAGTGACGTAGTTCTCTACATCATAAGGTAATCTTTTTGAGTACCCGAAAAGAATGAAATGTGATGAATCTCCTATAGTTTCATTATAAGAGGAATTAATACTTAATTGAGCGAAAGGAAGAAAATTAGACCAATCGTTACCGTTTTCATTCACGTAACGACGTAAATAATTCTCAATTTGCACTTTGGCACGATCAATCAGAGGATTGGAAGTGGATGGGAGGACGGTTATTCCCACATTCTTAACCTTCCAAAGCTTGCATAATTGCTTGAAAAACGATTGAACAAAATCACAACTTTGATCAGAGAAAATGATGCTGGGTGTTGTATGCCTTACAATAACCCTATGAAGCAAAGCATTAGCAATATGAATGCCACTAAGAGACGGAATCGCACATAACTCAACGTAACGAGTTAATGAATCTTTAAAAACAATAATATATTTATCACCTGACGCTTTACATGGAGGTAAAGGACCGATAATGTCAGTATGAATCCTACAGAACGGTTGATATGGGACGGGATACTTGAAAATGGGCGCTCTCTTAGGTATATTACCCTTCACCCTAAGACATGATGAACATTCTTTACAGAAATCATAAACTAACTTTGACATCTTTGGAAAGATGTACCGTTCTCGGATACGTTTTTCTGTTCTCACGTGACCTAAATGGCCAGCCCCTAAACTAGAATGATTAAGACTAAGAACTGTATAAACAAGAGAATCGGGAACTTCTATTAGATATTGCATTTCCTTTGTAACATAATACAAGATATCGTGAATGAGAACATGAGGGAAATTAATACTTTGACCATTTGTATTAATGGAATTAATGATTGGAGAAAGTCTTGAACACTTTCTTTGCTCCGTTTTTATTACATCGGAGGTGAGATTGAAAAACTTCTTTGTGAGACAAGAATAATCAATACTGGAAATTGAATAAATTGGAGAGAGAGATGTAGGAAAACGAGAGAGAGATAATCCGGGCAGATATTCTTTTTCCCCTCTATATAAAAGATTTCAGGATTGAACGAATTGACTTTGATGGCCCATCTTGCCATTTTATTATTTAAGTCTTTATTCTTAAAAATAGCCACTAATGGTTGGTGGTCAGTATAGATACGAATCTTATAACCGAAAACTATGTTTCTAAACTTAGCTAAAGACCAAGTAATAGCTAGTGCTTCCTTTTCAAGAGAGCTATAATTCTTCTCTGCTTTACTTAACGTACGAGAAGCAAAGGAAACAGGACGGTCATTGCCTTGATCATCCTTCTGTGCCAACACAGCACCTAAACCGACGTTACTGGCATCTGTTGAAATAATAAATTCCTTGCTAAAATCTGGAAATTGAAGCAATGGTTCGATGATTAATTTCCGTTTTAACGTATCAAAAGCTATCTGTTGCTCACTGAGCCATACGAATTTAGCGTTCTTTTTGAATAAGGATGTGATGGGTTGAGCAATGGTTGAGAACAAAGGCACAAGATTACGAAAATAAGACACAAAACTAACAAAAGAACGAGCAGAATTTACATCGGTGGGAACCGGAAACGACTTCAAAGCTTGAAGCTTTACAGGATCAGCTGATAAACCCTTTGAACTGATCATAAACCCTAAATAAACCAACGAACGTTTAAAGAAATTTGCCTTCTCCAACTTCACCTTTAGTTTCGCTTTCTTTAACGCGGCAAAAACTAAACTAAGACTATGATAATGAGATTCTATATCCTTCGAATAAACAATTATGTCATCGAGATAAATTAATGCATGAATCCCTAATAAATGAGAGAGAGCGAGTTCTATTACTTTACAGAAAACATTGGACGAATTTCTCACACCTTCAGGTACCATCTTATAATGATAATGCCCTCTGTGAGAAGAAAAAGATAAATAAGGCTTGCTTTCATCAGCAACTTTTATGCCATAAGGATTTGAAGAAACATCTAAACTTGAAAAGATATGTGCATTACTTAACTTGGAAATCGTTTCTTGCACATTATGGATAGGCGATTGGAGAGGTACAATACTTTTATTTAACTTTCTAAAATCCAAAATTATCTTTGGTTTTAACTCACCTTGTACCGGAAGAACAATAAGAGGATTTGAATGTGGAGAATCAGAATTCTCTATGTAACCTTGGACGATACACTCGTCAATCCAGCTGTTAATATCAGCCTGAAATTTGTGCGGAAGTTGATGATTTGGAGTATAAAAATATTTTTGTGAGTCTGGCACAATTTCTATTTTGAATTCACCTAATGGACTACATTCGACTTTATCACCTCCTAAAGCAATAACATCTTTATGTGCTAAAAGAAAATCTAAGATCTGCTCCAATTGAGCACTATCTTGCAACACCAATAAATCAGATTCTTTCTTCGATTTAGAAAGCAAAATTTCCTTGTAAACATCGCGAAGTTGATCATCGGATAGACCCTGCGACGATTCTATTTTATTTATAATAGAATAAGAACTACGAAGAGAGAGAGGATTAGCATACGAAACAACTGTATTCTTATCAATTGTGATAGCGGACGGACTTAAATTTACACATTTAATCAACATAGTACCATCTATTACTGTACTAAGAACATTTGCAAAAAGAACATTTGACATGGAATTTTTCTCACTTACAAGATGAATATCATTAGGCGGCGAAGTTCCAGCCTGAGAACGAATATTAACAGAGAGAATGGCGCTAGAATAAGCTTCGAACTTAACTGTGTTCGGCAATGACAATTCATAACATTGATCGTTATAAATGGATAATTCATGAACAAAAGATTCATCTTCAAAATTAAGATGACTTAAATTGGACGGAGAACGAACAAAATTGACATTTGATTCTTCAAAAAGTGGATGCGATTTATCGTACATGCGAGGATCGATACTAGTTTTTGAATCATATATTAAAGGATCATAAACAACCAGAGGAATTTGTGTGCACCCAATATGTTCATTCATATATAAACACTCATTTTTAAAATCGAAGACTACCGGTAAAGAACCTAAAATATCCGTACCAAGAAGCATATTTCCGCTGAAAGAACATTGATCTCCGACAACAATTGCATGTATATTAAACAGACGATTATTTAACATCATTTGGAGTTTGACACGTCCCAAATTGGGTACGACGTTACCAGAAATAGATTTTAAGACTATGTTGTTTTCTTCTAATTTGAGAGGATATAACTTCTTTAAATTCTCGAATACCTTCCATCTCAGGAGCGAGACTCCACTCCCCAAGTCGATATACGACGTTATCCCATATATAAACTCATATTCGACCGTTAAATCGATCTTAACATAAAAACTTTTTCCTATAAGAGGATTGTCTTCAACACTATTTACATCAGTGAGACACGGATTTGAATTAACTATATTGACTATATTAGCCTCTAAATTGGACATCACCACATTGCGAGACTGAGAATGTGTGGTCCCATTCAAAAAAATGACCCGAAGAAGAATGAACAGAATTACTAGAAAAACGATGCGGATTACGCAGATTTGCACAGCGGTTCCGGGAGAAATCGGACGGCTGATGCGATATAAATGGGTAAAATTTTCATGCCCAAATGAATTATTTCTCTCATATTTATTATAAAAACTTGCATCAGGATCATAATTAGGATCCAAAAGACTTACCTGAACTTCAGGATTCTCTTCAGAAAATCGATACGAGTGCGGTGATTCATTTCTTACTATTCTATTTCCGTGTTTTTGTACCGCGGTTTCACCGTAATTAAATCGCATATTACGCCCCTTATTTACATTATTGACACCCTTGGAATATGATCTTGTCATATTTTGACCCTGATTCCCATTATAATGACTTCTGGAATAGTTTTGAGCATGGTCAAAACGTGAATTTGACCCTCCTTGAACAGTCGGATTTTTACCAAAACTTGCTTGGTTATGATTAACACTGGAGTGTTTTTGAGAATAATTATTACTATTCTTGGAATAATTGGAATGATTTGAATGATTTATAACCCTGAAACGACGTAAACCTTCCTCAGAAAGAGGTTGCCAAATTGTGCCCCGACATTTAGCTTCCGAACCCCTAGAATGACTTTTGAAACACAGACTACAGAAAGGTCGAAAGATACAAGCGGCAGTGCCGTGTCCATTATTCTCACATCGCCGACAAAACAATGGTTTCCTTACATTAGGACTCCTAGCAACAGAATTATTCACATTAGAAGAACGATCACGATAAAAACTTGGAACACTTTTGACATTATAAGACTGATGTGTTGAGGGAGGAGGAGAGATTTTCTCCGTTTGCGTAGCATACACCGGGCTAGATTGAACAGAATTCGATGTTCTGTTGGAAGAAGAAACTACCTTACCATTATTTAAGACACTTGTCTTTCGTAAATACGTTTGTACCTGTTGAGGTATTGAGTTATCTATGCTAAATTCTTCATGGATAATCTTTTGGAATTGAGGCTTG
>JABUQX010083523.1:5000-32500 GCA_015478945.1 Trachelipus rathkii | reverse complement strand
GACTACACGAAAAATGGTTAAGATATATGAGTGAATAAGGGAACCTTGCTTTGAACAGAAAAAATTAGGTATGCAAGTTAGAGAAGTAAATTTTTTTAAATTAAAGAGTAAGTATTAAGTTGGTTTTGGTAAAAGCAGTAAAGCCATGTGTAAAACATGACCTGTGTTGTGAAGGTCGTGAGGGATGGGGTCTGGATGTGAGATGGGGGGACGGCTGGTGAAGAGCATGATACATACTCTGTTGCGTGATAACTGTCGCTGTATTATATTACTCTGACTTTACTCACTAAATGAGTCATATGGATTAGAATGGAGTGGTGGCACATAGGGAAAATAGATGTGCTGATGTGGTTTTTGTGTATGGTCGTAGAAAGAAGAGTGTGGTTTACATTGGAGGAATTTTGAGGTTCTTTTTCTAGAAAAACAATGTTTTTAAAAATGTTTAGCCATGAGGATTATTAATTAGGTCACATAAAAGAGAAGAGTAAAGAAAGAGAGAGTGTTTTGTTGAAAAAAAACGAAATAGAATGTAGATACTTCTTTGCATCAACATAGGAACAGATGGTGTTATATTTAGAATGAAAATATACCTAGTGTGAGTAATTTAATGAATACATACTCGAAGGAAACGGAAAGCAAGATTTTGAAGTGATTCTCTTAATATTTGTTCCTTGTACGGGATCATGTTGAAAATTTATGTTCTCTATTGTATTACTTTTATAACTTGTGTATCTGCGCAGAGGCTTTATTATAACTCTCTCCTGAAGATGAACTTGTGATTGAAGTTGAAAGCACAGACAGTGTTTTATAAATAAAGATATCCCTAAAATGCCTCCGTTTTGAAATTAAATATAAAATGGGTAGGACGTTAATGATAGTATGAACGAACCTCGTTACATAATATTAAAGGGGAACTATCTTGACATTAGATAAATACACTTATAGGGCAACTATTAGCTCATATACTTGAGCTAGTCATAGTACAACTCGAGACGAATACAATGCACTTGCCACCATCATTTTCAGTCGAAAGAAGTGACATCTATGTTACGTATAATTGTGGACATTGTTGTGATATCTTATGGCAATTGGGGAAGATAACAGGTGTTGTAACAGCTTAGAGGAGTGGTCGGTTAGGAGGATTGTTAGAGGTGTTTTAGACTTATTAGAAAATTCTTTCTATCACTCAGGGTAGACTAAGATGACTTATGTGTAATGGAAATGAGAGGATGAAAGCAAATTAAGTGTAATGTAGAGAACTGAGAGAGAATGAGCAGATTTACACAGGCTTTTTAATAGGTATTCTTCGTCATAATTCAAAGGCTGTTCAATATTTGTACAACATAGGGCTGTTGTTACATATATTTATGCAGCATAGGGCGGTTGTGTTACATAAATTTATGCAACATAGGGCTGTTGATAGAGCGTAAGTTTATGTATTAAAAATTATATCCTTTATAAAATTTCATTTAAAAAGGGTAAAAACCACATTTTGGGGTTCGGACCTCATCTCATATGGGTGTCCCTAGACACCTTTGAGTGTATTGAAAAACTATGTTATTCATTATTCTTACATCACGAAAAACATATATAAAACACCCTAATATTATAGTGATAAGCACATATTTACTAACTCTGCACCGCATCGGCCCTGCACCGGTGCCGATACCGATAGCTCCAATGACTCATTTGTTCTATCTTACGAAACTTCTATTTCCTTCCTTCATCTTTTCTCAGTCCTTTACTCTGTAATTTTCTTTTTTTTTCCAGCTGAGGATCCACTCAAAGGGGGGTCCTCGAACTCATTTTGGGGTTACGAAACCCAAAAATTCGGAATCTATGTTCCTTGAAACATATATATAAACACATCTCAATTGACTCAATATGCAAACTGGAAGCCAGGAATTCCAGTCTTGACTCCTCATCAAACTCCGTGATCCGTGGGACTCTAGCGGACTTCATAAATAAGTGGAAGCTCCTCCGCATATGAGGACTTATTATGCTGTCACGGTGTTCTCGTAATTTTTTATTTCTTCTTACTTTCTTCTATGATGTTTAGTGCTATGAGGTCCTCTTCGCTGAATGAAATCAATAAGTTATGCTTATTGGACTTAAAGTTATAAGCGTCTGTTGTGTCATAGTTACATAAATGGTTATCAAAATGCTTATCTTTTGTGTGTTTCCTTGTCTACATATTATCTAGGTGGTTATGTCGATGGTCAGGTAGTCTGTACTTTCCGTTTACTGTCTCTTTCCTTGCCTTTATTTCACATTTTCTTGTTTTTATATTGGTACCTCGCGAGTAAGAACTAACGAGAGAAGATATTGAGGAGAGAGAGGCAGGTCTCAAGCAGAGGACTGAATGGCTGTATCAATAAGAGTTGATAGATGGGGCAGAATCATGAAGAGGAGACGTGTGTATATGGCAGGGTTCAATTGCAAAGCCTTTATCCTGAGGCAATTCAATAAATATCGGTGAAATTGAAGATTTGTGGTGTGTGTGGTGTGTGTGTGTGCCATGTGTTGGTGAATCTGAAGAGAGGTTTTGAGAGGATTGGATAGAGAAGAATTTGCAGGTGTTGTAAATAGGTGAGAGGTTCATGGTTGTGAGTGAGGGACAAACCTCCGTTGTGATAGTGTATGTTTGTGTTGTAGGATTGTGTGGTTGTGTGAGATTTGAAGTATACGAAGGTTGTGCTATAAGTATTACGATAGTAATTTGGTAAGGATATATAATTTGATTTGCGAGTTGAAAAGTGAGGGATATAGGTTTAAGACTGGAATTCAATATGTAGTAGATGTGTTAGATTAAGGTATAGTTTTAGTGTGTCATGGCAATGAAGTTGGTGAGGCTTTGGTGATAGCAGATTATGAGTATCTCAGTTGTGGGTGGTGTGTGGAGTTGATATAGTGAGGGGGTGATAATAAGGTTCCATTGGTTAGTGATCCGCGTCGTGATGTAGGTGTGGTGTGTCATTAGATGATGGTAATTATAGGGTGTGAGTCATTGAAAGTTGTCTTATGGTGATGTGGGTGTTTGAATGTTATATGATGTGTAAGGATGAGACTAATAGGGTTAGTGGAATAAGGAGGTATTGCATCTTGACGGGATGGTGTCGTAGTTCAGAGCACTCAATTTCGTCGGCTGTGAGGTCTTTGGTGATGTCGATGATCTTTACATTTGCGTGCAAAGTAATTGAAAAGACGTTGAGAGAAATGATGTAATGAACGTATAATTAGAGAGTTTGTGTGTTAAAGAAAGCGGTAAATGAGAGAATAAATGAATAGGTTGAGATGGATGTGTGTGTGTGTGTTTGGTCATGTGGAAAGGATGAATGACAGGCGGTTGGTTAAGGATGATAGTAGTTGGTGAGTGTTTCGGCAATCGACGGCTGGAGGAGACCGAAGAAAAAATGGATTGAGTTTAGTAACGAATGTCTGAAGGAGAGAAATGTGAGTTTGGCAGAGGGCGAGAATAAAGGTGCCAAATAGGAGTAAATGGCGGGTTTGTGAGGAGGGGTATGTGGTGTGGCTTCACCTGGCCCGGTATGAAAATAGTGACAACTTTGGATAGTATAATTTTGTCAATTAAGGTTGAAGAGTGGTCTCATGTCGGCGCTCGTGTGTGGGTGTGTGTGTGTGTGTTGTTGTGTGCTCGCTGGTTGTGAAGTCGTCGTGTGGTGTGTGTGGTAATGGTGTGTTGAACATGGCTCGCCGATCCGAAGGTGGTTACATGCGCTCGCTCAGAGGTTAATATGGACAGTATATCAGAAGGTATTTCAGGGAGCTGTTAACGGCGCTGTGCTTCGTTAGTTTTCTCTGAATATACTAGAGATCGAGTGCTACTGCCGTCCAGTGATTTCTACCTACATTGTTGTCTCGACTTTAAACTATCCTCTACTTTATATTCCCTTCACGAAATCTATTTGTATTGTCGGCGCGACACCTAAGTAGGTCCCTCCCAAGTGTCTTGTGGGCAGAGCCAATTGGAGAAAATGTATGAGTGTATCTCGCGCATAAGGCTCCGATAATAAATATAATATGCAAAGCGCCAAGTAACCGATATAAATATTCAAGGGCCATATAAACATACAAAATAAGGGGGGTACTTAAGTACGGATCACTAATAAGTGAGGTCATATCGTTATATAAGGAAGAAACCATTTTATATATCACTAGTCACCTTCTATATAATCACATACCTAATATATTCGATAGTAATATACTCATCATACTTCAAACATATTAGTAGGGTAGACACTAATATTTAGGTGATGATTATTTCATTATTAGGAGTACGTATGAGACATGTCATTGCTAGAAGTGCTTATGATAAAAGGGTAGTAATAGGTGAACTAACTGGTTAGGAAGAGGTGAATGCTATTATTAAACATCTCCTTCGTATTATATATACCATATCGATAACTCTATCAGTACCTTAATTAAACATAGGGTTAGGTATTATAATTATATTGTGAGGTTGTGTTTATCTAAGATGTAGTGAGATATGTCGTGACATAGTTAAAGCTAGATAAATCAGTTAATGCAACTGTAGAAACCCTCTCAAAATAAGTTGAGGATAATTACTGCACATTGAATACATATATGTAGTAACATCCTCATTTTAGTATCTTAAATATGTTAGGTAGGAGCTACTATTGTATAAATTCTCATTCGGGCAACCGCAACCACCCAGCTCCGGGTACTCCGGCTTACCATATGAGTTCCGCCAATTAGTGTTAACATAGCCATTCTTATATATTATATATATATATATATATATTCATTTATTCTCTTCATACACTCACCACATTATTTCATTGTCTTATCTCATATAGGTCTACTATTTATTTATAATATAATTTATTAAGGGAGGTGTGAGGGCTCACCCCCTCCCCCTTTTAAAACGTAAGCTCGGCTTGAAACATTGAATGCAAACAATGTATATGTTTGCAACATTAATAAGTAGAAGGCTAGAAACTTGCCAAGTTATTGAAGTGAGTAAGATAACGATGACTCTAATAACACCTCTTTTTGCTAAGATATGTCATTATTGTGTCATTTCTGAACCCATTAAAATTAGACCCTCCAGGTTTAGGTGAGTCTAATGGGGATCTTAATTGGGTTTACGGTGAATTAAGTAGGGTTATAAATCATACTGAGGTGGAATAATCTTATATATTTCTTTGATACATTATCATATATTACCCTTACTGTTAGGTAACACCCTAAGTCTAATTGATATAGTAGGTTTTTTGGACGAAGTGATAGTTAACTGACCTAAATCTACTGTGATATAATAAATATATAAATCATATGGCATTTTGCTGCGTTTACTATAAATAATCAGCAACGGCTGTGAAATACGCCACGCTAAACGGCATACATAGCTCGAGAGGCAAATCGACTCGGGCTTAATACTCATTCAAAATAATACCATACTAGACAATACACCGTGCTCTGGCATTACATAGGTTCATCATAATATAGTGAAATAACAAATATAAACTAAAATGTTTTAGGATAAATGAGGGGGTAGTACGGTATAATGTCTAAATACTAACTCTTGTTATTAGGAATGAATCGTTTCCGCATAGGTATAATCCACAGGAATCGATAATTCTAAAACAGTGTATCGATTATGTACAATCGATTACAAATTAATCTCGGATGTATTCTAGTCACTCATAACGATATATTATTTTATACGTACTAGAAGGGTTAGAAAGGGGTATAGTATATACTATATTAATGGGTATAGTAGGCTAGTATCATTATATATTTAACTTCCAGTAAAGATACAAACCTAGCACTTCTTAATATACACCCATAACGATAATCTCATTACCATTTAATAAACCTAGGTAGAGACACTTATAAATTACCGGGTTTTTCTATGGACTCGTAGGATCAATGTCAATTGCTAGAAAAAAGGCCTAAGAAAATGAGTGTAGGTAGTATAGGTAGTAATAACTACATATAGTAGGATAAGTCATCCTAGCACCTTCTAATTACACACCTCAATATCGAACTTTCCCCGTACTACCTATAATAACCTTAAGGTGTAGAGCTACTAATACCGTGGGTTTATTCTCAGATTGACAGTAAGGACATGTCATGCTAGAAAAGGGCTAGAAATAAGATGGAGAGTATAGATAGGTTAAATTAACTCATAGATAGTGAAGCATAATCCATAGCACCTCTAATGTTAACACCAATCGTTTCCCGTACTTCCAATAAAACACCTTATGGGTTAGACACTAAGACCGGTATGTATTCTTACAATATTATAGGTCTGGGCAACGTTAGGCTAGTGAAGCTGAAAATATTATAATTAAGTCACTATATTCAATTTTAATTTAACCCTCAATAAGCCTATATCCGTTAATAACCTATAGCCTAATAATTCCTTTATAGAGATTAATTAGACCTATAATAGCTACTACCTTAAGGGATAACTATGTGACCTTTTCTGCGTGTCCGGAGCAAGGCATTCCCTTTTGAAGTCTTCTCTCATTATTAATTCTATTTCGCTCATCACTTAATCCAGTTTTGTGTGTTTATAGTGGTTAGATAACGTCGTCCCGTATCCTTACTGTTTACTACTAAGTAGTTGTAAGATATTTATATAAGGTACTCACCCTCTTTCAGGAAAATATTTTTGGTTAAGTTATCATTAGATTATTAATTGTTAACTGATTTGATGTTACTCCTGGGAGATTAATAGGTGAATGGAGACAAGGAACTGTTAAAAAACAAAAATTTTTATTGGACAAATCGATATCTTTTAGGTATTTAATTTCTATTTCTAATGGGTTCACGATGACCTCAACGTTCGATATACACATATTAACAATAAGCACACACTTTTAATTTTAATATTAAGTTAAAAACAGGGAGATTAAAATTTTAGTCTCCCTGTTTTTAACTTAATATTAAAATTAAAAGTGTGTGCTTATTGTTAATATGTGTATATCGAACGTTTGAGGTCATTCAGTGAACCCGATTAGAATAATAGAAAATGAGATATAGCCTTAAAGAGAATTATCGAAGTTTGGTACCCCTTGCAAATGTAAAGAAATATATGATAGTTAAAAATATTTTTCACAGTTGGGAAAAATTGCAAAAGTGAAGAAAATTAGAATTAGAATTTTAGAAAATAAGCTCTCTTCAAAAGATCCAGGCTCTTTAAGAATTGGAAATTTTTCGCCCAAAACTGTGAAAATTAATATTTAGATTTTAAATTTATTTTGAAGATAAATAAGTAATTTTTGATTATAAGATATAAATGTGAAGTGGCATAAGTACCGTATATGTGCTTTTGTACTCTTGGATCTATGTCAGGCTAGTTGCTGTGTTTTACGTTAAGAAGACCATTCAAGGATCTCAAGAGTTTCTCCAGGTGCAACTTAGTAAATGAAGTGTTTCTAATTAAATTTTAACTACAAGTTGTTGCAAAAAAAACCAGGATAGAATACAGTTTCTCCCGAACATTCGTTACTCAATGTAACTTAACCAGTCAAAAAATATTTATGTGTACAGTAGCCCTGAATAGCCTGCAAGTGAGTTTCAGAGTATATGACTCAAAACTTTAGTGTATAAGATGAAGGGTTGTTTTCTAAATATAAATTTTAATTATACTTAACAAGTGTTGCTATAATACAAAAATCATGGATATAGTAAATATACTAAGTTAGTAGTTAAGTAAATACAATAATTATTTGCGATATATGTATAAGAGTGTGATTCATATTATAATAAAGAACCATAATTAATAGTAGAGGTATCATCAACAGAATAATAATTAATATTGAAAGAGGAATAGAAAGATGAGGTTCCGTATAAATTATAAAGCATATAATGTTAAAATGAAAGGAAAAAAATTAATTAATTAATAATAGAGAAAATGAATACATGAAGATAATATATATAATCTTATTAGGATATACCTTATTTTGATTTTTGTATATATACGTATATATATTATATAATAAGTAGAATTGATTTGTCAATTCATTAGTGAATATTAATTACATATAAGGAATATAAGATAGATATATTCAGTAGAACTTATATTAATTAAAATATTGTATATATACAATATATTGTAAACTTAATACTGAGAATGAATGGGAGGTATACTACTATTTTACTAATACTCAATTGAGAATAGGATAGATAAATTCAATCTAATATATATATATATAATAGTAAATCATTTATATAAATAATAATTATATATATTATATATATATTATACTATATCAACATATATAATAAACATTATTTAAAGTTATTGTTAAAAATATATTAAGTTTTTATAGTTAGTGATTTTTGTATATTATTTTATAGAAACTGAGTATTATATATATATATAGTCAGAGATGCACGCGTGATTTTAGGAGCATGAAATCATTAGATTTTTTCCAAGCTATATAGATTTATAGTGTCCCTCAGCTGATTTTATTGTTCCGTGAAGAACAAAAAAGTCGATCTCCCGATTTCTTTTGCTGTTGTTGAAGAGATTTTTGTGGCTTTTGTGCTAAGGTAACTTTATATTTTATTCTTAAAGTTGTTGTATATTATTGAGAGGGTATTTATTAAAGGTGATTATTGAATTTACAGTGATAGAAGATAAAAATAATATAGAAGATAGGATCCGTCAAAGTATACCATAGACAAAGGAGGAGAGCTACTCTGATTTGCTAAAATGTGGTCGTGACACTTTCAGAATAAATAGTCAATAACAGATTAAAAGAATCATGTTTCAGACACATGTTTTCTTTTATTTTCTGAAGGTGTAATAATTATCAAATTAGTTGGACAAAAAAAGACACTACTGTTATAGTGTTTCTAGTGTTCATATTGTGCTCGAAAGACGTATAAGGCTCCCATGTTTGAATGATAATAGTTAGAGATAGCTTCAGGAAAGTATAGGGCTGTAATAGGGGTTAAATAAAAGAATAATCACTGAGTATCGAACTTAAAGAGAAAAAAAAAGGGGTATATGTTTACAAATTATTAATGTCGCGTGTTGAGCGTTCATGATTTCTGCTCTAAAAAAATTCGCAATCGAATAACAAAGAAATTTTGAATATTATATGTCTCAGAGCACTCAATTGTAGAATTCCCCAACCCTGATATTATACTCATGATATAGCTTGAACGATAGTTCAGATAAGTATGACTCTAAATAGATACTGGATAAAGAGATAGAGGAAAATATTATAGGATTATTATCTACTAGGGAAAGAAGTTTAAGGTGATATTGTGAATTCATTCTAGTTGGGTATACTAGTATATATATATTATATATATATATAATATATTATTTAATATATATATTATATATAGTATAATAATATATAGTATAGAACGGATAGGAGATGAGATATGTAGTATGTATAGCCGATGAGGTAGGGTATAGGTTATTATTAAGGATATCATATTCTAATGAAGAATAGAAAGTGAGTACTATGTATTATATATATATATATATATATATATATATAATTATATATATCATATATATAATATATATATATCGTTAGGTAGGTTAATAATATATTATATAAGTAAATAAGTAGTACTTATAGCATAAACTATATAGTATATAGTTGTAATTATCAAGTAATAATTGTTTGTGATGGATTAAAGTTGAATATTTATGGTGAGGGGATATTATTTGTAGGCGGTACTAATTATTATTATTTATAATTAATTGCGCATATTGACATCACTCATGTTAATTATACTATGGATAGCTCGATAATAAGGGTAAGTAGAGTGAGAGAGAAATGAATGAATTAATCGACAAATACGTAAATCATAGCTTTAAATTTATCTTATACATACTTACTTATATACTTTTTTACATACTAATATACTTATATATACTTAATAATTTGTTTATATTTAGTAGATGAATTTGTAAATATGCTCTATTACTCATACTTATCATAGATGAATTGGAGGGATAGAGGAGTAAGTATATATATATATATATAAGGTATGAATTATATAATAGTTGAATGGTAAATACTGTAAAATACGGTACCAAAAACTTATAGATAAAGGAATGTTTAATGTAGAGATAAGAATAAGGGTATCTGTTAGAGTTATGTGTTTAGATAAAGATTATGTAATATGATTGGTGAAAACTTTGGTTCAATAAGTTAAAATAGATTTGAGAAAATTACATAAGTAATACATTAGGTGAATGAATAGATATATATATATATATTATATATATATAGTGAGATAACTCGGGTAGTGTGAGGGTGCTACTGTGTATAATATTATTAATTGTGTGTATGTTAATTAAATAGATAGTTTAGTAGAGGTGCAGTATTAATTACTAGATTAGTAAATGTGTCATTCGTATCGATGTGCGTCTATCAGTTTTACAGAGTCTAACTTAGCGAACAGTTCCTTAGATGGGGAATTAATATCTTGCCTTCTCACACACACCTAATTAGTGCCATGGTGTGTGTAGGCAGCTCGGAACGTAACGGTTAAAAGGGATTAGGGGAGATATCAACGAAACGAGTGCTAAACCGTGTCTAGCATTATACTTACGATGATATAAGGAAAACTACAAAAAGTATACAGGCAGAGAATTAATTTTTACTTATATTATATAAAAAGTACTACGTATTAAAGGATGGGATAAAAGAATTTAGAATTAGTATGAACAAGCATTGTAGTAGATAATACCGGTTTAGAGAAAATAGTCGCGGAATTATGCGGTAAGAGAGAGTGGAAAGTATGGTGGATGGTTCTAGGAGACAAGTGAGTACGGATCGCGTGTAGAATAGCGCCATTGTTGTTTTCAGGCACGAGAGTGGAAAGAGTATATTTATTATGAAGACTTAATAGTGCAGTGATAGAGGAAGATGTTGGTCTCTCTTCTCATGGTATTAGTGTTTGTTTTAGGATCGCGTGTATATATTTAGATAAAGGCAATATAAAGAGTTGTGGTGTGTTTTAAAATTACTCATGTAACGTGTAGTGAATAGTGTAGTAAGGAAAAATAGTATTAGGTGGTTAATGGTTTGTGGATCTTAATACGGCGTATTGTTATTGGACGAGTGAAAAAGAGTTAGAGTTGTGAATTAAGGAAGAAAAAAATGTGAATGGATCCCTATGTTGGAGAGAGATGGTAGTTAATTGGTGTATAAAATATAACATACTTTGTGGTGTGTTACTGTAGACAACCTTATTATGTATAGTTGTTCAAGTGATCCAGATCGTGGAGTTTAGGAAACATTAATATACGTAAGAGGCGCTATTAAGAAGATAGAGAGAGAAGGAAGTCACCAAAACCGGAGGGCGCGCGATGTTTGGGACGGGGGCGGAAGAAAGAACAAATCACAAATAATAACCTACTTAATCTCATAGATGTGATATAGAAAATGAGCGACACTTATCCGCATCAAGCATAAACGTGTGTATTTGGTGAAATCTGATTACAGACATGACGAATTAGAGATAAGACAACTGACTCTATTACTGTGGAAAAGATGTACATATTTTGATAATACATAAGAGATAAGTAAGTGATATCATTTGTATTAAGGCTACGGCTCTATTGAGCACATTCACAAGACACCTCTCTGAGGATTAGAATTTCGATTTTAAGGGATGATTTGGGTATATTATATGTATTTGCGAGAGTAATCTTTTTATGTGTACCTAGCGTTTGCAGATGTTTAAAGCTACAAGTATTCCACTTTTTTCGATTTACGCCGAGTGAGGTTTTAATCGTGTGTAGAGAAAATAAGGTACTATGTGTATTCATTTTCTCGTTTCATTTTTTTATATTTTTGACGTAATCCACGCATTATTATTCATTACCAGAGTGATAGATGGAGAGTTGGCAAATAGACGGAAAACAGCATGTTCCAGAGTTATCGTGGTTCGTTAGTATTTGAATTTAAATTAAGAGTTTGTGTAGATTAGTATAGATGTTATACTATATTTCTCTAAAAGACGATTTATTGGTTTTTGAGTGTTGTCAAACGTTGAGCTGTTTATGCTCGAAAAAGTTTGAAAAAATGTTTTGACCTTTTGGCTGCTAGATAGAAAAGATATCGAGAGACTGAGAAATTCATAAATGTAGGAAGATAATAAATATTATATTATATACTCATATGATACTATTTATTTATTAATAATTATACTAAAGATGTGAGTAAATATAAATAAAATGGAAAGTCTCATTTACATGTTTTAGGAATCCTGCCACGTCTACCGGCTGAAACCATGTCTCTTGAATGGTAGTAAGTAGTAAGTATAATAATAGGGGTGGATGAAATGAGCTATATTGCTATAAGTATATATAGTTATATATATATAATATTAGCGGTATAATTTACCGGAACTTGCGATGGCGAGAATATGTAGTTGTGTGTGCGAAGTTCCGGTTTCCAGGGCCCTGGAACTAACCGGAGAAGCTGTTTCTACTTTACATAATGCTTTGCTTATATGATTATAAGATTTCAGTCATTGATTTGTTCATTTACATTCAGTCTCCATGACTTTATGTGATTTATAAAAAAATAATATTTAAGAAAATCATGTAGTACAAGTCGTACCCTAGCGGGTAGAACGCGTGAGTTAAGGTTCTCTGAGAAGACTGCCGCCGCGTGTTATAGGCGAATCGAGGTATAACTTTAACCCCCTTAAAAATCATTTAATGTTTTAAAATTTTTTACCTTTGTATAGGTAGATAAATTTTAATATTATTTATTTTATTTATCCTTAATAATACTTGAATAAATTTGCAGATACAAGTGTTTGTATATTAATCTAATGAAGAACGAGAGTATTATATTGATCTTTTAGAAGTCATATCTCTTATTGACTTTAGTTAATTAGTTAGGATTTAGATTCTTAAGTGGACAAATTACCGCTCAGTTATGGGATGCAGTAACATTCCCTTAATCTTAATCTTAGAAAGATGCAGCGCTGAAAGAGAGTGTTTATTTTTCGTGGATAGTATTAGAGTAGATTGGGAAAAAAAAAAATGTGATACGAATGCAGGCGAAAAAAAGCACTTATAACAAAGTTGTGGAGAGTAAAATTGTTTTTTATATATTAAAAAGGATTTGAATAGCAGCTGGAAGGAGAGCGGTGTAATAAAAATTTTTAAGTAGGGTGTTTTAAGCCAGATATGGTTGAGCAATCAAGAAGATATTATCACAGATTTCTTTACAAATTTGTATAAATGAGAGATTGGAGGTGTAAGAGATGCTTGAGTATGAGGAGGCAAAGTCCAGGAAAATCTTAATAGGTTGGATATTGCTTGGGTTTTTTGAGAAATGCATCGTTATCGGTTAAGTGACGCTTTTGCCTTTTTAGCTCACTAAATATGATAATAATGGTATCTTTATTTTTTTTCTTTTCGATTGTCTTTTTTACATTAATTATATGTATGTATTATTTTTATTTGTATTTTTTGGTGTGCTCGCAATTTTTTTGATCTGGGAGAAAGCATATTGATAGTAGTGAAGAGGGGAATTATGTTAATTGTGTAAAGTGTTTTATCTTGTTTGTAACATCAGTGTGGTATTACAGAAATTTTAATTTTATTTTTTTTGTAATTTTGTAATTTTAATTTTTGTGTGATTTTAATCTAATCTGTTTTTGCGCAACCGCAGGTAGGGGTATTAGGCAAGGAGTCTCTGAACGATTTTACTATGAGAGACTCGAACAGGTTCGTAGCGAGGGACGGTACTTTATAGGGTGACACATATATATCTATTTGAATTAAAAGATGTGGGACGCTTCGAACATTGGTTAGCAGTAAATACTGTGTTCGCTCGCGTGAAAAAGCTTATGATATATTAATAGTGAAGAAGACGAATATTTATGAGATGAGAATGTTGTGTGAGTGGAGAGAGGTTTTGATGAGACAGGAGATGTTTGTAATGTCACCGTGGCTTTTTCAACTTATTTTTATGGAGAGTGTTGCCAGAGGATCATTGTATGTAGGAGGGGAGAGGGTGGATATTGGATAGAAGGGTCTCTCGATTTAGATGGGAGTAACATGTTACTATTTTGCTGGATGATACTACCTTGGTGGCGAAGGATTCAGAAGGCTGTAGTATTTGGTTGTGAATGGAGTTTGAGAAGAGTGTGTAGGACAAAGGGGTCTTAGGATAAATCCAAGTAAGAGTAAAGTGTTTTGTGTTTTGAGAAGGAGAATTCAGATGAGGGGAATGGGGTTTAGTGAGTGCAAGCGACATCGAACGGTGGTAGTGCTTTATAATCTTAGAACGGAGTGTCTGGGGATATTTTTGATTTTTTTGAAGATTTTTTCCTATTTATTTTTTTTTCTTTGTGACACAAAAATTTATGCTTTTTTTTAGATTATTAATCTTTTATAAAATTAGATTATAATAATAATAAATAATTACCCTAATATTTTTATAACTAAAAGAGCTTCTGGTAAATATTAACTCATTTAGTTTAAGTTAATTAAATTATAAGTATATACATATATATATATTATATACTATCTAATACTATATTATTATTATACTTATATATATAATATATCACTTTATTTATATATATATATATATATATATAATATTATATAATAGATTGTGAGATATATGAATATAGGTTATCATAATTTATATAATTGATTTAATTATATGTATAATTATCATTTATTTGACTTATATATACTACCACTGTACCTAATCTGACAAACAATTCTACTCTTCTTATTTTATTTCGTTTATTACAAAACTGACTTGAAACACAGTAAAAACAAAGTGTGTGTGATGATACATATATACTTATTATGTAGTCATTGATAAGGGCATGCGATTTCTTTCGCGGTACTAGGAAATGGATGTCAAAGGACATACATAGAGAACATAAGATCACAGAGATAGTGACGATAGTGGACTATGTAGTCTAGCATTGATTCATGTACTTGATATTGAGAGGGAATATATGGCAACTCACGGGGGCGTTGATTTATCACCTCAAATTTTCACTCACTCGATAATTTATGGATTGTTGGCAACTACTTGAGAAGTGAGCTCTGGTAATACCATGGGTGTGAAAACATGGGAGGTGTGAAGCTAGTCCAAAGAATGAAATTGGAAAAGTGTTTGAGATGATCAAGGGTTCGTGAGCGGTTAATGTTTTATGGTCTCAGTATACAAATAGATGAAATATAGGGATAGGCGGGATTAATTCATTAGTGTAAATTTAGAGGAAAAAAAGTGGCTAAAAAAAAAACGACCACCAATCCCACAGAACGCGTTAATAAGAGAGAAGATGTGATTAGAGAATGGTTTGGTGAGAAGAAAGACGTACCAAGTCCCAACCAACCCTTAATACATGAAACTCGATATAAAAAAAGATAACTCAATTATTAAAAAATTCAATTGATTTATAATTATTTTGAGTCTTTATCCTATCTTTTGTGGATGCCTTCCACTATTACATTCTGCCATTGTGGTGTATAGACTCGTCTAGGACATCGAAGTTGTTAATATGAGAATTAGCCATGTGTGTGAGAGGCTGGGTTTATTTAATATGATTTATTTAGTATCAGAGTATTTTGGGACGGCGGATTGCCTCTCGTCTTATTCTTTATTATAATGGAATGATATTAGTGTAGTTGGTATACTTATTATTATCAAGGTGAGTTTTATTCAGATATTTTATACCCTTAAAAGAAGAGTATAGAACTGTATATAGTGGTAGATGAATGATTAGAGAGCTAACAAACGAGATAAATATATGACATGTGAAACTGAATTGATAAGAGCAAAGCGTAATTTTAATAGAGTTTATAAAGCTCGTGAATTAAGGTAATTGATGTCAAAGAGAATTTTTCTTACTTAAAAAATGAATTTATTTTCTGAATTTTGCATTTATATGTTGTTGGTTGTAGTGAAGGAGAGGAAATAAGTTGGCTCTCCATGATTGTGGACACGTTATTTAACGGTCTTGTGTCGAAGAGATAAGAATCAATCTGGCTAATTATTGCGACTGCAAACAATGCGTGACGCCTGCATTCGTGACAAAGAAAGATTTGTGTAATTGAGAAGAACTTTTGAAAAAGAATCACATGGTGAGTTTTAGAGAACTTCTGCCACGTATTACACAAACGTTGCCCTCCCGGCTTAAGCCCTGGGTCACATAAGTAGTGCTATCCGACTGTCATAATGGAATCACATTACAGGTGCGGGGCAAACATCAAGGCGCACATTAGTAATAATACGTTTATCCTCAAGAGCCCGTTTGTACGCTCACCTATTCTACGTCACTTAAATACGTTTCACAGTTTCATAGATAATATATTTATATATATACGTTCCGTTGAATTATAATAAACCTCGAATTCGTAGGAATTAAATATAAAATCGGAGTGGACTTTGACGCGGTATAAATAGGTATATATATAATTTAACTTGTTTTACAACATACAAATTTATATTTATATCTAATAAATACATATCTCCTGTGTCGGGAATATGTGGCTTGCCAAAATTTTAAATTATTCAGTTTTACAAAACTTTTAATCCTCATATTAAGGATAAACTAATATAATATCGTATTCATTTCATAAAAGATACCATATTAAAGTAATAAGAGGTTCTATGTGTGGCGTTTAGTATGCCACGTATTATTCATTTAGGTGCGCATAGGCAACACGGTTGAATGATATATATTTTCATTTTATTAACTTAACTTTACCTTCATATTTCATCTAATATCATATAGATGATCTACTATTAATATATATATAAATATACCTATATACTATATCTAATATACGTATATTTAATATATTAATATTAATATTATATATATATAATATATTATAGTATATTATTTTATATATATATATATAAATTATAATATATATATATATATATACATTATGTATAATATATATTATATTTTAATACTATATAGTATATATATATTATTATATTATTTTATCTATTAATATGTCTAATAAAATGTATATATGTTAATTAATCTTTTTAATATTCCATCGGGCGCTCTCTTTGTAACTGTTTATGCAATTAATAATTACCTTTTCTAATTATACTCTATATGCTATCCCTGAAAAGTTCATTTTTGGTCCGCGGTGAGTTTACTCAACTAATAAACCCTTATAATAAATAACTGATATTCACGCTTAAAACATATAATATATAATGAGAGTGAGTTCTATTTTATTTATAATTTCGCCAAGATTATTAGGTAGGGGGTACAAAGTGGCCCCCTTGACCCCCCCGCCTGTTATAAACTGACCTCCTAATTTAGATAAGAGTATTGTTTATCTCTAAATGTGCTCAAGTCTAGATTCCGTATTACTCGAAGCTATCGCTCTGGAGTTCACGTTTTTCCAGGTTAGTATACTATTCTAACTCAATTTCAGTGTTTTCTTATATTCAGGTTCCACTTTTTTCAAAAAATTTCTCAATTATCTATAGTATATGATGTATATATATGTATAATTTGGGTAATTATTTCTTTCATTTAATCAGAATAAGCGATTTTACCGAGGTTACGATTATGTCAACTACGTAGGTCTGCACTTACGGGGCTATCTTTTGAGAAATCGCAGCTCATATATATATTAAGTGCTCATATTCTGCTTATTTTTTATATTTATATTAAAATATTTATATGTAATACCGCTTATCCAAAATATTTATATAGAGTCTATGTACTAAGTAACTTATTAAGTTGTACTCATCTAAGTTATGATGATATTAATGGACTAAGATGAGGATCATAGATTATCATTATTACTAGATGAGAGACTCCTCACTGTTAATAATCAGATCAAGAGTTTTTTAAGAGTAATGCATAAAATCTATACTCGCGTGATTTCCAGGTAAGTCACCGAGTTACATAGTCACCGTGCTATTGCTCTCAATATACTTAAATATTATAAATATATTTTACTGAGATAATCTCTCAAAGCCCATTTACTATCGTAATAAATTTTGAAAAAATATAATCTATTTTATACCTCTCATAATTAACTAATACGAGAGTAAACTAAGAAATTTTTTAAGTTACCTGGAGTAAAACTCTTGCCTTACAAGATCCGTCTTTTCTTTATCCGTGTTGGGAGTAGTGCAATAATATATTAACATCTATTAATTTACTTATATGTATCTTTATTTATGAAATAGATTAACGATATATTTAGTAATCTCTTAAATAATTATAAAAGTTAAACTAAATATTGAGTTTGTAAAGAATTAAATTTTTAGGTGATTACACTCCTATTTTATATCCTAACCTAGAACCTACTGTTTTTGTAAAAAGGGACTTTAGATAATAATAAATATATTATAAGACTGGGGAGCAAATTTTTGTTGCATAATGATATTCCGCCCGTGTATTATATTATATAAATCTATTTAAGCCTTTTTCCTATTTATATAAGAAACTTTATGGTAGTGTGCGCCTATGTGAATAATCTTGTGATCGTTATTTATATACGTTGACCGCTTAGCAGAGTTGCTGCAAACCGGTGCTCTGTGAGAACGATATATTGAGCTAATGCTGCGTAGCACCTGATGTGTCCGTCCCGGGCTGTCAGTTCAGAGCTTTTCATATGGGAAATCGTATAGCTTTATATAGTAAGGTATTAGTAAGACTAGTCATAATCTCGGTCGATTAAAAGTTCCGGTTCCAGTAGCCTCGGAACTTTTTCATAAAGGTTATCCTATTATGTGAACTAAAAGTATTCCTCGCGTCTCCAAGGCCTCTGGTAATACCAATTAAAATTTACTGGTATCCGGTAATACTAATTTACCTCTAATAAATATTTAATATATATGTAATAATATAATATTAATTATATATTATATATATATATTTATATACTATAAATTATCTATTATTACTAGATAATTATGATCATACCATATTATATATTACTATTAGATATATATATATAGTAGGCTATATATATATATACTTTTTTAACGTAAATCATTAACTAATTTATATTAATATATATTTAACCCTATCTATATTATATATATATATAATATATATATAATAATATCTATATCTACTTGTATTTATCTTTATTAATTCTAACGTATTAATATTAAAATATATATATTTAGTATCTATACTATAGTAAATATATACATGACTAACTATGAGAGTCTTGAGGTGAGTCGATATAAGGTAACGAACCAAAACTTCACATAGGATCTAACGATAAAATGATCACTGAGTAATTGTCAAATATCCAGAATAAAAATACTTATATATAATTACAAGGTTTATACATTTTTAATATTTTCATTTTATTATAGCATTAAATCTAATTATTAATAACTCAAATATTACAATATCATAAATTAAAGCAGTGCATAATCCCAATCCACTTCACTATTCGTTAGCTTAATGGCTACTGGAGCTCTCATTTCTTTAGCGATTTATAGATATATCTGCTATGTGCAACCACTAGATTGCTCCCTGCTGTATTCCTGATCACATCTTGCATCTTCTCTCTAAAATACAGTCTTTATTACGCCTCTGTTTCGTGTTTTGAGTTTCTTCTATATCTTTATATTGTCTATGCTTTTCAACAGTGACTCGTACATATTGATCCAACACAAATGCCCCACATTATCTCTCGGTAATTGTGCACTTACAACGAGCCGCGACTATAATCTGATATTCGTACAGTTAATTATACAATTACCTAATTATTTGTTGACAATTAATAATTTTCACGATAAGTGATTTCGTCCGCATTTTGAATCAACCTGTGAAATTTACTTCTATTTTATCAAGCATTTCGTTTCGATGGACCGTAGTCTCGCTCGCACTCGCCCCTTTACTTGTTCTGTGTGATCATTCGCTATACTTTCAGGCGATACAGATTCCGTTTCTGTAATCTCGTTACCTCGCACGCGCGTGACGCTAATACGTTATCAACAGGGTCCGCACTTCCCGACCCCGGAATATTTCCAATTATTAAATCGTAGATAGCTTCGTCAAGTGCTCTGACCTCAACGTGTCCCGTGTAGTAGGGTGTACAGACGTCAATCATCACTACAGGAGCGTCTCTTATCGTATTGTCTATCATTATAACTTGTTTTCTCTCTCCGGTCCTCTGGTCTTCTGATGTATACTTTTTCTTAACAATAACGCAATCACATCCTGTATCTCATAGTACATCAACATTAACACGTTAATTTGTCCACTAACAACAGGCATCGTCACTTTTTGTATGGTGACTCTTTCATTTTCACACCTCAAGCACGCGACTCTTACAACAGGTATTTTTTTACCACATGCAAGAGTAACTTCATTATCTGCGTCGGCATACTTTACAATATCTTCGTGTTCGGTACTATGGCTCTCGCTCGTCGGTTCAATTCTACTAAGCATGTCTCGTGTAGTAGGGTGTACAGACGTCAATCATCACTACAGGAGCGTCTCTTATCGTATTGTCTATCATTATAACTTGTTTTCTCTCTCCGGTCCTCTGGTCTTCTGATGTATACTTTTTCTTAACAATAACGCAATCACATCCTGTATCTCTTAGTACATCAACATTAACACCGTTAATTTGTCCACTAACAAATGGCATCTTCGCTTTTTGTATGGTGACTCTTTCGTTTTTACATCTCACTCACACGACTCTTACAACAGGTATTTTTTTACCGCAAACAAGAGTAACTTTATTATATCTGCGTCGGTATACTTCAAAATATCTTCGTGTTCGGTACCCTGGCTCTCGCGCGGCGGTTCAAATCTATGAGCGCAATCTTTAGTTTGTTTCTGGGACTCGTAAACAATTTGTTTACTGCTACAGCCGCCCTCTTCGGTCCTTCTCTTCAATTACTGTAGTAATTTCTAGGCTGACTATCCTTAATATAAGCATTATAGTTCTTACAATCGATAACTTCGTGCCCTACTCTTCCGCATTTAAAACACGTCGTTTTATTTCTTTGTTTCTGAGGATTATGATGATTCTCATTTGTATCCTTCTTTTCTTTTTTCGAAAAATCTTCTTTATTAACTGGTGATGTTAAATTCTTATTATGTGCCAAAAGGAAGTTTTCCGCTTCTTGGGCTATATTGTCTAATTTGATTATTTTCCGCTCTCTTAAGAAAGTTGCCAATTTTTTCGGACACGTATTCAGGAATTGTTTTGCGACTATTAAATTAACAACATCGTTAAAATCCTTTTTAATTTCGGCCAGTTTAGCCCACTTTATCATATAATTCTTTAGTCTGTCTATAAATAGAATGGGTCAATCATCATTGAACGCCTTCTTGTTTCTAAATTTCATTCTATAGCCATCTTCTGTAAGGTTATAGCATAATAATAAAGCGTTTTCAATTTATCGCAATCTTTTGAATCTTCTTTTGGTATGCGCGTGTAAGTTACAAGAGGCTTTCCAGTCAACAGAGCACTGAGATGAGGCGCCCAGTCTATTCTGTCCTAATCATTAACTTCTGCAAATCTTTCGAATCTCTCTAAATATCATTCTATTTCATCCCTCTTATCAGTGAAGGGAGGGAGTTTATGCACCCTCGCCTTGACATCACTGCTGTTGGCGACTTGGTGCTGAATAGAACTGCCTGTCTGTAACTCGATCCTCTTGAGCTCCAGTTCATGTTCCCTCTGCACCTCTTTATAATCAGCCTCTCTCTCTCTCTGCTGCTTTTCTTGCAGCTTCTTTTGCAACTTCTGCTGCTTCTGTCGCAGCTTTTTTCGCAGCTTCCTTCTCTTCTTTTATTAACTCTCTGGCTTCATTCCTTTTCAGGCTAATTATAAATTCTTTTATGAGCAAATTATTATTGTTCTACAAAGAAAGCTTACCGAGGAAAGATTCAATTCATTTAGATTAATATTGAATGCTATTGTTCTCATTTCAAAAAATCAGATAGGAGATCCAATTTATTTCCATCTTCTTTTCAGATCAAAATCTTTTCAAAAGACAACGAACATAGTATGTCTTCTTTTCCTATAGAAAAGATAATATTCCGGATACAGGCCCCAAATTTATTGTCACAATATGAGGAATACATAGGTATTCCAAGTGAAAATCCTGATCATTCTAATATACACAAATAATATCAATAGATTTATTTATCTAAGACATAAGATTCTTCAAAAGAATTTAAATATTAAGATTAGTATATAGGTTATCCCATGTAATAGCTGATATCCGTTTCTAAAGAATTTGATAATCCTATATTCAAATAAGTTTCATGCTGTCTCGACGTAACTTCCAAACAATGAACAATCAATCTATTAATGTTCCTCAATAATCGTTGTGTTATCATTCATCTCGTTGTACTTCCCTAATATCACAATTATGATTTATATTCTTCTTTTTGAAAAATACAAAAAGGTCGCAAACTTTGAAACTCCTGTTCTCGAAAACACTTATTAGAAGAGTTATCTTCCATCCTTAACAAACAGCTAAGACAATTTATTCTTCCCAATTACAACTGTTCTTTATTTGCATTAATATCTTAGAATAAGGTAATATCTTGCGATACACAATGTTTTATTATAATTTACACAAACGTGTAGCTTTCATAATTAATTTCCAATAATAAAAAAAAAAAAAAGAAAAAAGAAAGAGACAGAGTGGGAATAATATATAAACTTTTTCTATCTATAACCTTTCCTTATTGTATCCAAGATATTATGGTGCGAAGTGATCTCAAGCATCTTTTTTTCATGTAGAATGCTTGAATTAAACAATATTCTTCGTAAAATATATTCATTTCTTAAATTGAATCAATTCATAAAATTAAGAAACTGGGGAGTCTCAATTTAGACTGCAGAGACTTTTTTTCCTCTTCTCATTGACTCTCCAGCATATACCAAGGTTCACTCCGCCCTTGCTATGGATACTGCTCTCATATCTGGGGGGCAGCTCTAGTTTCCACCACCTTGGAGAGGGTCCGAGTCAAAGACAAAAGTGAATTATAAACTCTCCTGTAGCTTTTATTCACATTACCTCTATCTTTGCGGCGCGTTGTCGGTGCTTTATCTCCTTTTCTATAGGTACGTAGAGACAAGTTGCTCGAGAGCTTTCCTCTCAGAGTACCAACCACCTTTACGACGCCACGACGAATAACAGGTGCTGTTTCGCACATGCGTTTTGTGTTATATTAGTAATCCACTTTTCCGTCGGTTTCCATTCTTTCCTGCACTTATGTCTGCTGGAAATTCTTCATCTTCTGTGATTTCCTTAGTTCAATTTAATGCCTCACTCCTTTTAACCTGCGTCGTGCCTCTCTGCGGCCCCCCCGCACCTATTTGCGTTAGAGACATTTGCAGACGTTCAAACCCTTCCTTGAATGAGCATATAATATATATTATATATATATATATATTAATATCACTATAGTATATATTATATATATATTAATATATATATATATATATATATATAATAATAGTAATATAATATTATATTTATTATAATATATATTATATATATATATATAGATATAAAGTATTATATTATTACTATTATAATACTTAATATATATATATATATATATATAATATTTAGTATATATAAATAATATATACTATACTATATTTATATATGAATATGTTATATAATAATGTATATAATACTATATTATAAATATATATATTATATATAAATATATATATAAATATTATATATAATATATACTTAATATATTAATAATCAAATATATAATAATATATATTATATATATATACTTATATATTATATATATTATATATATAATATATCTTATATATATAATTAATTAATATATTATAATATATATACCAGTATACTTACATCATATTATATATATCATATATATTATTACTATTATCTTTATTACACATTATATATATATATAATATATATATATACTATATATATCTACTATATTATATATATACTAAATAATAATATACTTATAGATATATACAATATACTATATATATATTATATATATATTATATAATACTAAATATATATATAAATAAATACTATATAACTATTAATAATATAATATATATCATATATATAATATACTATATATATATATATATTATATATTCATATATATATTATAAATTATACATTATATATATATACATACACCTCTATATACATATATATATATAATATATATAATATAATTAACTAATATTAATATATATTATTACATATATATATATATACATAAAAATATATATATATAAAATATATATATATTATTACTATACAACTATAATATACTATACTATATAAATATATACTATAATATTATAATATAATTAATCTTATATAATATAATATACATATACTAACTATATATATTTATATATAATATTAATATATATAATCAAATTATAGATGATTTCAGACTTTGGAGAGTAGTTGGCTCTATCTAAACAGGAGAAAGTGGAGAAAATGTAAGAAATAAGAACAAGTGAAGGAGTAATCGAAGATGATGAGAAGGTTTTAACAAACTGATTGTGTTTTTGGATGGTTTGACATCGGAAAACACAAACCTAAGAGATAAGGAAAATTTTATATAATTTCAAAACTTAAATATTGTTTTTCGAAAAAATTTATTTATTAATATAAATTATACTTCAAAAATTAAAAATTACAATTATCGGTATTTCTGCGGTTGAAGTGGAATAAAAGTTTAAATCATAACCTTTTGAATATATGACATATATGGAGTAATAATTCATCCGACGATTTGGATCATATAAGTGATGAGATAAGGTTTATTCTCATCACATATTCTATTGAGAATCACTATCTCTACATCATGCCCCTACAGTATAATATTAATATTATTAGTTTTAAAAGATATAAGTGTTTTTATCGTTTGCTGATATTAATTTAATTTGGTTTGATATTATTATTAACTGGGGTAATGTGTGTTAATATATTAATTAGTATTACTATATATATTTTTTTTTAAATTATTTATTTTAATTTATTATATAAAGCACCGATAGACTCAGTGTTGAGCACTCGCCCCAACAAAGCGAGGTCCAGTTCGAACTGTCTGGTGGAGAATGTGAGCTATCTCTCCTTGGGCTTGGCTCTCATATTCCGACGTTTAATCGAGTACACCCCATCCTTGATTAGGGCTTCTGATCGTGAGCGTGGTGTTTATCTCTGTAAAAAATATATATTACTAACTATTATTATATAATATATATATATATTATAATATAATAAATATATATAATTATTTATATATATATATATAATATATATATAACCTATATATATAATATATAGATATAGTTATAATATTAATATATATTATTATATATATAATTATATATATATATATATAATATATATATTATATATTATATATATCTGTATAATATATATTATATATATATATTAATATATATACTCGTATATATATATATATATAGTATCTATATATATATATACTATAATATATATAAATAATATATATAGTATAATATATTATATATATATATCTTTATAGATTATATGAATAAAATTTATATTATATCGTATTTATATATATACTATATATATGTATGTATATTATATAATATTATTAATATATTACATAAATAATATATAATTATATATATAATATATCTATATTATATATATAATATATATATATTATTATTAACTATATATAATAATTATATTATTCATATATACTGTATATATTACTGTATATAAATTAACATTAATATATATATTATATTAATTTAATATAACTTATATAATTAATATATACTATTTTATATATATATATATATATATATAATAATATATATATTATATATATATATATAATATTTATATATACTGTATATAATATACACTATATATATATATACTATATATATAATACTATATATATATATTACTATATATAATTATATATATATATTATAATATAAATAGAACATTATACATACGTATCTATTTAATTTCCATTTTAAAGTTTGATTATCTGCAATAACGAATAAGATTGAAATTCATCCAACGTCGAATAATCGTATAAAAATCAATAAAAACTCCAAGGGTAAAAAAAATACAAATAAACATAACAATGAAAAATATTAATTAAATAATTACTATATATATATATATATATATATTAAATATATATTATATAGTATATATATATATATATATATATCATATATATATATATATATAGTATTATATATATATATAATATATATATGATACTATTATATATATTATATATATATATATCATATACTATATATATATATAATATATAATATATGATGTATGTAATAATATATTTAGTAAGTATTCTCTACTATCTATATAACATCTGAAAGCTGATTTTATATATAAATTATATAAAGTATAAACCTGGCTATTTATATATATATATATATATATATATATAATAATCATATATATTATATATATATATATATATATATTATAATATATAATATATATCATAATATATATATATATATAATATATATATAAAATATAATTATATTATATTAAATCATAATGTAATTATTTTTATAGTATTTTAAAATTAATAAAAATATAAAATATAAATTTAATATTATAATATAATTTATTAAATATCATAATTATTTAATCATATATATTTTACAAATGGATAAAATATAATAAATAATTATATATTAAAATTTTTATATAATAAAATATAACCTTTAATAATAAATATAGCTATTTAGATTTACTTTTATAATAAAAAATAAAATTAACCATTTGAATTTACTTTTAAAATGATTTTTAAGTATAATTTTCATATAAATAAATAAGAAATAACCCTTATGATATATTATATTTTAATATTATAGCTAATAGATTAATATATAATATTTAAATAATTATATTAATTATAAAATTTTATAATTATATTTATATACTTATTAATTATATATTTTTATATATATTTAATTTTTAAAATATTATTATAAATATTTCTTAATTATAATATATTATAGATTTAAATTTAATTTTTACAATTCTATATATGAAAAACTTAAATAAAATTTGATCATGAGATAAAAAAAAATTTTTTCCTATTAATAACATTTAAAAATATATAATTGATAAGATTATATAATTTGTAAAATATTTGAAGGAGGAAAAGGAGAGGAAGTAAGCGACGATGATAACATTATATTATTAATTTTGAATGGAATTTGTGTTATTAGTGATAGATTAATGCCGTTTGAGTTTATTATATAAATGTTTTTTATTTATTATTAAAATTAATATCTTTGTATAAAGAATTTAGGATAAATTTAATATAAATATAGAAATACTTTGTATATATAAATACACCTGCCGCAAAGCCTAAAACCATCTTAAAGAGAACCTAACGAATGTAGAAATGTAATCGTTAGTATTTTAATAATCATATTTTATACTAACTATTTTCCTATTAATTACGAATTATATCAATTT
>JABUQX010083522.1:30000-32660 GCA_015478945.1 Trachelipus rathkii | reverse complement strand
TATTGTACTTCTTCAGTTATCGTTTAGGTGTTTAACCGTTTTACATTTATCATTAGAAACATCGCGTTTTCATTATACTTTAAATATATATATATATATATATATATATATATATATTTATATATATATTTATATATATATATATATATATATATATATATTTATATATATATATATATATATATATATATATATATATATATATATATATATATATATATATATATATATATATATATATATATATATATATATATATATATAGATATACATATATATATATATATATATATATATATATATATATATATATATATATATATATATATATATATATATATATATATATATATATATATATATATATATATATATATATATATATAGTATTGTTTTGATTTTTTACAATATTTTATATATGTGTTCTCTACCACAATACAAACAATAAAGGTTACATTAACATATGTTTAAAATTAGTTTATAACCGAGATATCACATGTTAAAGTCGTATTTCTCTGAACTCTATCATAAGTTCATTTGTTTAACAGGTGAGTACATTTCTGTCATTCCGTATTAGACTCTGCTGGTATAGGTTACTCATCAGATGTCTCGTTCTGTGCGTTTACGTGTAAGTGAATAGTGTGTGCAAATTCAAGTTAAGATCATCATGGGTTACACCACAAATGTGTTCACATTTGCAGAACAAACAGACATGCTTTTAACGTATGGCGAGGTACATCAAAATGGTCTTGCTGCCGTTCGAAGATATCGTGAAAAATATCCCAACAGAGGAAGAATACCAGATCGTAAAACGTTTGAGGCCATTGTAAGACGCCTCAGGGAAAATGGCACGTTAAAGCCTGTACGAGTAAACGCCGGTCAACAAAGACATAGACGTACTGCTGACGTTGAAGAAGAAATACTCGATGCTGTTCAGTTATCTCCTAGTACTAGCACCCGAAGATTGTCTCTTCGTTTCGATGTGTCCTCTACCAGCATATGGAGAACAACTGTCCTCATTTCACGTTACACCTGTGCAAGAGCTGCTACCACATGATTATGACAAGCGCATACATTTCTCCAAGTGGTTAATTCGAAAATGCACACGAGATCCTAACTTCCTGAGCCGCATGCTCGTTACCGATGAATCCTGCTTTACAAGGAATGGGATTACTAATTATCGAAACACCCATACCTGGGATGATGAAAACCCTCATACGACAGCTACTACACATTACCAACATACCTTTTCATTAAATGTCTGGTGTGGTCTTCTAGGCAACAATTTAGTCGCCAAACTTTTTTCCCTATAGGCTTTCAGGTATCTTACCTGCAATTTTTGCAGCATCATCTAAATGAGCTTCCACAAGATATTCTGATTGTCAATAGCCAGGGGATGTGGTTTATGCATGACGGTGCACCGGCTCACTATTCGCAATTGTCAGGAATTATTTAAACACAACCTTCGCTCACCGATGGGTAGGGCGCAACGGTCCTGTGAAATGGCCACCACGATCCCCTGATTTAACGCCATTGGATTACTTTCTGTGGGGCTGGATGAAGTCTATGGTTTATTCTACGTCTGTTGAAACGCAAGAGGAGCTACAAAATCGGATCGTGGATGCTGCAGCAACTATCACGCTTCGTCCTGATGCTATACGACGTGCCAGAGAAGCATGGATATTTCGGGCAGAATGCTGCATTCAGGAAGATGGAGGCCACTTTGAACAGTTACTCTAAATGATGTACTATGAAATAAATAACTGTATGACCCAATATCACGTTAATAAAGTATTTTCTGCCCTATGTTTATATAATCAAAATTGTGTACAATGTAGTTGGGAACCCATACGTAAAATATATTGCCGTGCAATTCTGAAACACCCAGTATATATATATATATATATATATATATATATATATATATATATATATATATATATATATATATATATATATATATATATATATATATATATATATATATATATATATTTATATATATATAATATATATATATATATATATATATATATGAATTCTTATTAAAATTAATTAGTTTTTGAGCTAATTTTAATATCGCTCTACTCTATCACAACACGTTCAAACCACACCCTTAAATTCCTTTAACAAATTATTATTAATAAATCATTTTAAGCATCATTTTAAACCACTAATAAAAAGGCCAATTTCAACCCCTTATTACTCATTATAAATTTAAAAAATTACGTATTTATGATGTCCTGATTACGGACACGTATTAAATGGGATTATCTTATTAGTTCTGAAACTCTTCATGAAAGAGATACAAATTTGAAAAAATGCATATACGCACACACACACACATTAAATATATATATATATATATATATATATATATATATATATATATATATATATATATATATATATATATATATGTACATTATATATATTTATATATATATATATATATATATATATATATATATATATTATATATATATATATATATATATATATATATCACCTCTCTCTCTACATATCTGGGGGGGGATGTACACACACACACCGATAGATATATATACATTATATATTTATATATATATATATATATACTCTCTATATATACTCTCTCTATATATATATATATATATATATATATATATATATATATATAT
>JABUQX010083522.1:0-27500 GCA_015478945.1 Trachelipus rathkii | reverse complement strand
AATTATTAAAATAACGATACATTAATTATTGATTTTCGCTCCTGGAGTCAACCACTTATAAATAGCCTATATATATATATATATATATATATATATATATATATATATATATATACATATTTGTATTACTCTTTCTTATAAAATATATATATATATATATAAAACTATAAAAACTTAACTATCCGCTATCCGCATCCGCAATCCGCGGATAGTGATTTTAACTATCCGCATCCGCATCCGCATCCGCGGATAGTGAAAAATCACTATCCGCTACACCTCTAGTTGCAACATATGAAATTTATATAGATTTATAGATATATATATATATATATATATATATATATATATATATATATATATAAATATATATAAATATTATATATATAAATATATATATATATATATATATATATATATATATATATATATATATATATATATATATATATATATATATATATATAAAAATATATTTATATATATATATATATATATATATATATATATATATATATATATATATATATATATATATATATATATATATATATATATATATATATATATATATATATTATATATATATATATATATATAAATACAATATATATATAATATATATAATATATATGTTATATAATAATAATAATAAAATATATTTATATAAATAAAATATGTAAATATGTAAATATGTAAAATAAGTAAATATGTGAATAAAAATGTAAATATGGAACAGATGATGAATGCGGAGATAGTGGATGACATTCGGAATGTAGTGATGAAAGCAGCAGAGGAAACCCTCGGAAGAAGATGGATAGGAGGAACGCGAAAAAGACATACGCGATGGTGGAATGAAGAGGTTAGAGGAGTGGTGAAGGAGAAGACAGTAAAAATGAGAGAGTGGCTAAGAGACAGAACGGCTCAGTCAAGAGCTCTGTATGTGGTGGCCAGAAACACGGCGGAGAGTGTGAAAAGAAGAGCAAAGAGGGAGGCAGCAAAAATTGTAGCGGAGGAGCTGAGGGAGGACGTGAGGGGAGGAAGGAAGAAAATCTTCCGATTAGCAAAGACTTATCGGGGATCGAAGAAAAAAGTAGCGAGCATAAAGGATGAACAGGGAGAAGTGTTAATAAGACCGGAAGATATAAATAAGAGATGGACAGAATATTTTGGAAAACTTCTGGGTGAGGAGGGTCAGGAAATGGAGGAGGAGGGAGGAGAAGTGAGACCAGGGGAGGAAGCAGGGGTAATTACCAGGGAAGAGCTGGAGGAGGCCTTAAGGAAAATGAACAATGGAAGGGCCCCGGGAGAAGATGGATTGCCCATAGAATTAATAAAAGAGGGAGGAGAGGGTGTGAAGGAAGCAGTGTTGAAGTTTATCAACAAGTGCTGGAGAGAAAGTGAGGTTCCAGAGGGATGGGGAAAAACCATCATTATACCAATATATAAAGGAAAGGGAGATGTGGGTGAATGTAATAATTACAGAGGTATTTCGTTATTGGACCATCTGGCAAAAGTATACGAAAGGATACTTGAAAGAAGAGTGAGGGCAATTGTGGAACCCAGACTTGGGGAGGAGCAGTATGGGTACAGGGCGAATAGAAGCACCACAGATCTTATGTTCGCCCTGAGAATGATAACGGAAAAGATAATAGAATACAACAAAAAGGCATACATCGCATTTATAGATCTGAGAAAGGCATTCGATTCAGTACCTAGGAAGAAATTGTTCGAGGTTTTAGAGAGAGATTACGGAGTGGGTGGTTACTTAAGAAAGGCTTTGGAGAGTATGTATAAAAATGACAAATGTAATGTAAGAACGGGATATGAAAACGAGAAATGGTTTGAGGTGGGAGCTGGCGTTAAGCAGGGAAGTGTATTGTCACCAATTCTGTTTGTAGCATATTTGGATGTAGTAATTAGGGCAGTGAGGGAGGAGGTGGAGGACTTGGATGGAGATGTGATGGCTTATGCGGATGACCTGGCGTGCTGGAGTGAAGACGGAGATAAACTGAGGATTGTGGTGTTGGCTTTTGATAGTAAACTGAGAGAAGCGGGCCTGTGCAAACGTAGATAAAACAGAAATTATGATAGTTAGTAGAGAGGAGGGAGAAGAGTTGGTGGTGGAGGTGGATGGTGTGGTGATTAAAAACGTAGAGAAATACAAGTATCTGGGGGGAATGTTTGGTAGAGAGGGAGGAAGTGCCTTGGAGATTGCGAGCAGAATTGATAAGTACGGGAGAACAGTTAGAGCTTTGTATCCTATCATCAGGGATAATGAGATTGGAGGGGAGGTGAAGAGGATAATTTTCGAGAGCATTTTAACACCGGTTCTTCTGTATGGGGCGGAAACATGGAGTATGACAACAAGAGAGGAGAGCAGAGTGCAGACTGCTGAAATGAATGTATTGAGAGCGATGGCCGGAAAGACCAGGAGGGATAGAGTGAGAAACGAAAGAATTAGAGAAGGTATAGGAGTAATACCTATTATTAACAAAGTAGATGTAGCAAGACTAAGGTGGTGGGGACATTTGGAAAGAATGGAGCGTGGCAGGGTGGCCAGGAGGAGGTGGGACTGGAGACCGGAAGGAGGCAGACCAAGGGGAAGACCACGGAAGAAATGGAAGGACTCCGTAGAAGATTCGCTGAGAAGACATCAAATGCCATCTATGATTCAGCTGATCGAAGAACGGGTCTTGGAAGATAGAAGGGAGTGGAAGAAGAGGTTGGCCGTGCTGACAGGCTCATAATGAGCCTTCCTGGGAGCGGATGTAAGATGTAAGATGTAAGATAAATAATTATATTAATAAGAATAATAATATATAATAATATATATAATATAATAAAATATATATATATATATATTTATATATATATGAAATATATATATATATATATATATATATATATATATACTGTATATATATATATATCTTATCTCTCTATATAATATAATATAATAATAATAATATAATAATAATATATATATTTATAATAATATATATATATAATATATATATAATAATAATAATAATATATATATAATAATATTAATAATATATATATATATATAATATATAATATATATATAAAATATATATATATATATATATATATATAATATAATATATATAATATATATATATATATATAATAATAATAATAATATAATAATAATAATAATATAACTTATATATATATATATAATATAATAATATAATAATAATAATAATAATATATATAGCCAATAGTGTGCCGTGTACGATCTCGCATCGGCAAACTGCATAGCTCAAGCAAGTATGTTGTTCCTTACAGTTTACAAGGGTATTAGAGAAAGACAGAGAGAGAGTTAGAGAGAGAGAGAGTGAGAGATTTCAATCCACACGAAATTTACATATACATAAATATGTACATGTATACTTATTTATGTATATGTATGTTATATATGTGTATATTTTAAGCCCTTGTACTGTAAAACTTCCCATGCTATTAAATATGTATATACATATAAAAATATATAATATATATACAGTATAATTTTTTTTTAAAACGATTTAGATACTGTATTTGGAGAAAACCCGTCATGTACAGAGCCACGAAAAGTGAACCGCGATATAGCGAGGGATTACTATATATATATATTCCCTATCAAAATTAATATAAATAATAATAATAATATATATATATATATATATATAAAACTTTAAACCTTTATAGTATATATTTACGGTATATATATATCTATAATATAATAAAAAATAGAGAAATATATATATATATATATATATATATATATATATATATATATATATATATATATATATATATATATATATATATATATATATAATAATAATATATATATTTATATACGGTATATATATATATATATATATATATATATATATATATATATATATATATATATATAGAAGATATATATATATATATATAATAATAATATATATATATATATATATATATATTCCCTATCAAAATTGATATAAATCTTGTTCAAAATTGCTTTATATTTGGAATTATGTAACTCAGTGAAAAATAACAGACGCTAGGGAGGTGTTCGTGACTTAAATGTCTTATGTTTTCATTTCAACAAGGTGAAACACTAATAAATTATATTTGCGAGGACAGCGTTTCGACTCTTCTTTCGACATCATCAGGTCAGGTGTTTAAAATTATTACTGTTCTTTCTAGATCTGATATTAACGCAATCACAATCAAAATGACTCTTTGAGAACAAACATTTAAATGTTTGATCATGTTCAAACATACACACATAAAGCACATGCACACACACACACACACACACACACACACATATATATATATATATATATATATATATATATATATATATATATATATATATATATATATATATATATATATATATATATATATATATATATATATATATATATATATATAGTTATTAGTGAAGATTTCCGTTTCAGTTGAGCATCCACACTCGTATTGCTTCATTAATTTTGATTTAAGGTCAAACTTTGAGAAACGGTCGTAATTACAAAATGATTTTTGTTTCCCAAAAAGTCCCAATTTTGTGAGGAAGCAATAACTTAATGTAAAAATTAAAATGGAAAAAAGGGGTTCCCAAAACCATTAAAGAAATTAGAAGTAATTGCTAAAAATAACATTTTATCTTGTACAAAATATGTTATTATAAAACAGTTTAATATTTACTAAAATATTTGGTCATATAATTGGGTTATTTAAATTATTTTAATGTTTGGCAAGGTATTTGCAATAAATAGGATTTTTAAATATTATTTAAATGGCAAAATATTTGACCCTTAAAAAATAACTTATATAGTTTAACAAATATCAAGCTATTTGGTTCTAAATAGTATAACTTTATATATTCTATCATTTACCAAGAAATTTGGTAATATATTAGAAAATTTTAAATAGCTAAATATTTATCAAAATATTTGGTATTAAAAAAAATAATTTCGATAGTTTAACTATTAAATAAATAATTGGCACTAATAAGGATAAATTTGAACATCTTAATGTTTATCTTATGTAATAAATAGCCTTATTGTAAATGGTGTAAAAAATGCCACAATATTTGGTTATAGATAGGATAATTTTAAATAGCCAAGCAAGTATCGAAACATTTGGATCTAAATAGAATGATTTTAAATAGTCTAATAATTACCAAAATATTTGGTGATAAATAGGATAATTATAAATAGCTTAACATATTACCAAAATATTTCGATCAAAAATTTATCATTTTAGATAGTTTACCAATTACCAAAATATTTGGTAAAGGGATAATTTGAAATAGATTACTGATTACAGAGATATATATATATATATATATATATATATATATATATATATATATATATATATAAATAAAAACAAAATATATATATATATATATATATATATATATATATATATATATATATATATATATATATATATATATATATATATATATATATATATATATATATATATATATATATATATATGTATATATATATATAATATATATATATATATATATATATATATATATATATATATATATATATATATATATATATATATATATATATATATATATATATATATATATATTTATATATATATATATATATATATAAAATATATATATATATATATTCTTATGAGATGTCAGCAATTCATATTCCATTTCGTATCTTGTTTTTTTATGTCATTTTCGAGTTCTAATAATTCATATAAAAACAAATCATATATTCTTTTCATTTGTCATATACAGTCTTGTCATATCATATATCTTATTTATATATTACCTTTTATTATATTATAATATCTTATCTTTCTTATATATTATTTTGTCTTGCACACATTTTCGTATATTGTTGATACTGTACTACAAAAGGACGTATGTACCGAAAATGAAATTACTGTGTTTTGGTGTATATATACGTAATTCACATTGGTTATAAATCTTAATGTAAAATGTATATCTCGGGCAATTTATACAGGCTTTGAAAATACCATATAGAAAGGACAATTGAAAAACCTATCGTACTTTATAATTTTATTTTTTATTTATTTATTTTTTTATTTTTTTTTTTGGGCAGGAGCGCTCCTAGGTCAGGTCAGAGGTAGAGCACTCGCATAGCAAGTAGGAAAGTTACATCAACTGAGAAGAGTGAGTTATCTAAGCTTAGAAAAGTAAGCTATTTCAACTAGAGAGACTAAGATGGCTTAAAATAGCGAGTTTCCTCAACTGAGATGAGTGAGCTAGCAGATAAAAGATCGAGTTATATCAGATGAGAAGAGTGAGTTTCTGCAGATGACATAATGAGTTTTCACTGAGAATAGTATGTTACTTAGACAAAGAGTAAGTTACCTAAACTGATATAAAAAAGATCCAAATCCGGATCAAAAACAATTTTATATATATATATATAAAAAAAAAAAATATATATAAAAAAAATATATATATATATATATATATATATATATATATATATATATATATATATATATATATATATATATCAGTGGCGGCTCGTGGTCAAGAATTCTTAAGTAGGCAAATCAAAATTATATATATATATATATATATATATATATATATATATATATATATATATATATATATATATATATATATATATATATATATATATATATATATAATATTTTTTATATTTTTTTTTTTATAAATATCAAATTTTCTTCCTTTTTGAATGGTTTCATATATAAATCACTGACTGTATTGCACATATTCTTACATGTTTGAATTTTAATATGGCCTACAACACTCAGGAAAGAATTTAGCAATTTTTAATGAAACTTAAATCGAATACGAATCCAATAAACCCGTATTTATAAAACAAAAGTGCTATTTTTTAAAAACACACAACATAAGTAATAAATTAATATTTAATAAATAATATGAAAAGCGTATTATTACTAACTCCACACAGATACATCCCACTAATAACAGCAAAATACAACTTGTCTGCAGAGGCAAATTTATAGGTAGCCTAGAAGACTGACTCATCAAGTGAGTCTGGCAGACTCTGATTGCAAGAATGAGTCAATGATTTTTTTATGAAATAATAAATTAAATAAGTCGGTATAAGAGATGATCAAGTTAGCATAAAATTAATTAATTAGTTAATTAATATTATTATATTATTATTATTTCTTGCTAACGTAATTTAAATTGGGATTTTTAAAAAAAATGACTGCTACTAGAGTCAGAAGGCAAATACAGAGTTTGCCTAGAGCTAAAGAAAACGGAATTATTTTTTTAACTAGGAAAAGTAATAGTTGCCCCTGATCGTTAATATTAAAAAAGGAAATCGAGTTGAAATTTGTGTAGGCGGCTCAACAGATCGCCTTCGAACAAAAATTATATATATATATATATATATATATATATATATATATATATATATATATATATATATATATATATATATATATATAGATATATATATGTTGTATATATAAAGTATATATATATATATATATATATATATATATATATATATGCTGACTTTTTAATATTTTTTGGGTTCACTAAAGGCAAGTATGCAGTTTATTATTAACTAAGGCCTCCTAACTTGATATATATATATATATATATATATATATATATATATATATATATATATATATATATATATATATATATATATATATATATATATATATATATATATATATATATATATATATATATATATATATATATATATATATATATATATATATATATATATATATATATATATATATATATATATATATATATATATATATATATATATTTAAAACAAAGATAAATTTATATATTTACACAATATAATAATAATAATATATATATATATATATATATATATATATATATATATATATATATATATATATATATATACACAAAATTAATGCGAGCAAGGCACCTCTTGTTGCTGCCAGGAGACGCAAGGGTGGCCCGGAATTCGAGGTCAACTCCCCGAGCATTTACCGCTGTAGTACCTATAGAAAAGATAGAGCGCCAACGTTACGTCACAGAGATAGAGGGTCAAGTGAAAGTAGGGGACAGTTTATTGGTCTCTTAGCTTTAGACTCAACCCTATCAAAGAAGGGTGGAGCCAGCCCCCCAGATATAAGAACAGTACTCCAAACAAGGGCGAGTAAGGCCCTTATATAACTGGAGTATCTGTGCAGAGGAAAAAAATTCCCACAACCTGAACAAAACTCCCATCTTCTATAATATACCTTATACATTGAAATAGGAGGTTTCTAAGATAATTTGTTGTTTATGTTAAGACGAAAAATGTTTTGTTATTCACGGAGATAAGTTAGAGCCGTTGAAAAAAAATAGGAAAAGTCGGAGGTGTTTTTGAAGTAGAAGTTGAGTTTTTAAAGAGTCGAATTTTACAAGGTTGAGTGACCCCACCGGGAGATCCCATCCAGATCGGCAAGAATAGAATCGGAAAGGATGAGAGGCAACTCTAGAAGCAAAAGAAGGAGCAGATTTGAAATGAGTTGAAGAATGGAGAGTTGAGTCATCGTCATAAGAGTGAACAGAGTTGGAAGTACAGCTGAGGAGATCGTTGATGAAAAGTAGGAATAAAGTTGGAGATAAAACATATTATATACATATATATATATATATATATATATATATATATATATATATATATATATTCTATATATATATATATATATATATATATATATATATATATATAGTTAGATATGTAAATAAAGATAGACCGAAACCTAAAAATAAAAAAGTGTCCCCTCTAATTACTTGGCTTTTGATGCAACATGAAGATTTATGACAAAAAAACCATGTGGTTACCAGTTTTAGCCGACCCACTTGAGGTTATATAAAAGAACTAAAAAAATTGTCAAATTTCTTAGGTTAAAAATCCTTAAATTCTTCATAAAATGCTTAATATTTGTTCAATGTGTATAGATTTTACACTAAAAGATGCAGAATTTAATTTTAAACAATGTTTATTCTATGACATTTTCTTGTAACACCTATATTTAAAAAGTTATTTACAGAAAACTAAAAACAAATCGACTTTTTTTCCAAAAATTGACTCATTTAATATCTATTTGGTTGTTTTTCAGATACATAATTAAATAAATATCATCAATTTTAATATATTTAGCGATGTCTACAAGAAAAACAGCAAATAAATCAAATAAATACATTGTGGATGAATGCTTTAAACCCTTAGAAGAATTTCCTTTTGGAAAACTTCCCACTTTAAAGCAAGTGCTTGAAAGATGTCTTTACTTTAAAGACTATAGGAAAGACAGTGTTCAGAGAGATGTTAGTGTAGAACTATTCAATCTATGGGTAAATTATAATGTTTATCCAATATCTGTCATTGGAATTAAAACAAAGCTCAGCAGTTACATTGAAAAATTTTATAAATTTGTGAACTATGACAAAAAGAAAAGAGGACAAAAATATGAAACAGATGCAGCAGGTTTTATAGAAGAGGCAAATCAACTATTTGATGTACATCAAAAAGACCACAAGAAACTAGCAGAAATTGAAAAGAAGTTTCTATTAAAAATGACAGATGAAGATTACAAGTTTTATGAGGTGAGTATAACATCAAAAGTTTAGACCCAGCTTTAAAGCATTTACTCAAATACTCAATTCAAACTTAAAATTATATTTAACATCCAGTAGGTAGAGATAAAAAGTGTTTTATAGAATTTTTCCATTTTCAGGATCAAAAAACCAACAGGCATGGCTACTGCACTTCTAAGCTAGTTCCTGAAACACCTTCTGAAGCCAAATTCAAAAAAAGAGTTATTCAAGAAAGTCTTAGTTCAAAGAAAGCTAGGAAACTGGATTCTTCTGAGATGAAAGCAAGCTGCTTTTTTCAAGGACTTGAAGAAGAAAGTCCTCAAGTATCTGGAGAAATAGAGAAATCAGATGCTGAAATGTCTGAGTCATTTTCAATTAGTAATGATTCAGATCCTGATTATAGTGGAGAAATGTCAAGTTCTGAGCAAAATCGAACAAGGCTACGAATGCTTGCTGAAATGTGTGACAGGTAATTTAAGTAGTTTTGTCATTAAAAGTTACAAAAAGCAAAAAAAAAAAAAAAAAAAAAAAACAATCTTACAAATCAATGCTTCATTAGACATTGAGATATATTCATACCAAATTCCTATTGAAAGCTATTTTTCTTATACATAGTACTAAAAATCTCTTTTTCAGGTATCAAATAAGTGATAGAGCTGGTGCAGCTATTGCTTCTGCTACATTGGTAGATTTTGGAGTTATCACCAAAGACAAAATGCAGCATGTTATTGACAAGTAAGTATTTCTATCATACAAATTACTACTAAATACCTATCTACAATTATTTAGTTATAATTATTATAATTATAATTGCTTTAACACAACAATACCTTTCAGAAATAAATTAAGAAGAGAAAGGGAAAAATTGCGAGCAGAAGCGCAGAAAGAAGAAAAAATCCTGTTCGAAAAGGTCACAGGAATAGGCTTCGATGGCAGGCGAGATGCAACCCTTGTGAATTGTGAAATTAATGGGAAATATCACACTTCAACACTGCTGGAGGAGCATTATGTCATCACTGGTGAGCCAGGTAAGTAATACTAAGTATCAAGCACCTATAAATTATGAAAACTAAACTACCTATATTTATAAAATATTCTGTACCTATGTTATTAGAAATTTCTATTTTCAGATGACTTTTACCTTGATCACATCACACCAAAAAGCGCCAAGGGAATAGATGTAGCTCATGGAATATTCAAAACACTACAGGGAACAGAGCTTCAAACAAGACTGAACTTAGCAAAGGCAGATGGAACCAATGTCAATACTGGTCATTCACGTGGTTCCATTAGATATTTGGAAATGTTTCTAGGAGTTCCATTACAGTGGGATATTTGCATTTTGCATCTAAATGAGTTACCTTTAAGGCATATTTTTATGAAAATTGATGGAACTACCAAAGGGCCAGATAAATTTTCTGGAGCCATTGGCTCACAGCTGAATGGCAATGTTTCCAAATGGGGTGTTGCTAAGTTTAGGCCAATTCCAAATCCAAAATTTGTCATACTAGACAATAAAGTCATTGATGACTTATCGACTGACCAGTACTATGCTTATCGCATCTGTTGGGGTGTAATCACAGGGAACATAGATGATGATTTGGCCTTTTTAGAAGTTGGACCTATGAACCATTCTCGTTGGCTAACATTAGCATGCAGAATCTTGCGGTATTATGTATCCATTTCCAAACCTACTAAAAATCTAAAGCTGATTGCCGAATTTATAGTAAAGGTGTATTTTCCTAGTTGGTTTGATATTAAGATTAATAAATATTTAACTGACGGTCCCAAAAACCTATTTAATGTGATTCAAAGAATCAATAAATTTCCTGATTCAAATGCTAGGAACATTTGTTATAAAGTTATAGATAATAACAGTTATTTTGCTCATGGTGAAAATATTCTCATTGGAATGTTAGCCGACGAGGATGAAGAGGTCAGAAGGAAAGCGGTTAATAAAGTTTTGCATTTGAAAGGCCTCATAGAAGACTTTCATGGTGAAGATGATTTTGTAGGGGGAACGGTTGAGAGTGATGATGACAATGAAGCCAATGTTAGTGAAAGTGATTATCCCTCAATGAATAAAGATGTAAGAGTGTTTTTAAAGCCCAAGATTAATTTCAAAGCTGTATGTTATTATAAAATGACCCCAATTTCCCAATGGCACACAATTCCACCGGTTTTGAGACTGATTGAAGAAGATAAAATACTTGAATTTATCGAAAAACCACTTAAGTTAAGACATGAGTGTCACAGCCAAAATGTTGAAAGACATGTAAAACTTGTTACTGAAGCTTCAGCATCTGTGGTTGGACACGATCGCAGAGATGGAGTTATTCGAAACAAAATTAGGTCCAGGAAATTAATTAAAAATTTCAAATCAAAAAGTGATTTTAAATTTTAATGTTTTATATATTTTTTTCTGTTTTCTATATAAATAACCACTGCACTACAATTGTAAGGATTTTATATCTTGATAGTTAATTTGAACATAGGGGTAATATATTAAAAGTATCCGTTGTCATATTTTTGTAGTATATGCCACTATTTCAACTAAAAAACAATAAAAAATTTAGATTTTTGGCAATAACTTCATAAATATAGTTTTTAGGAAAAAATGTTATTTCAATAAAACATGTTCTAAATTTAATTCTGCATCATTTGGTACCTAATTGATGCTTGTAGCTTATTTTATAAAGCATTTATGATTATTTTTGTATTTTTAACCCATAAAAATGTCAAAAATTTTACATTTTGAGACTTAAACCCAAGTGGGTCAGATAAAAATAATAACCACTGACTTTTTTCTTCATAAATGTGTTTTACAAATCAAAAGCCAGGTATTAGGAGGGGACACTTTTTGATTTGTTAAAATTTTTTATTTTTCAGCCCACCTTATATATATATATATATATATATATATATATATATATATATATATATATATATCTAATATATATATATATATTGCTACTCTATATAATATATATATATAATATATATATGCTATATATATATATATAATATATATTAATATATAATATATAATATGTAATATATATAATATATATATATATATATATAATAATATGTATAATATATATAATAATAATATATATATATATATATATAATATATGTAATATATATATATATAACAATAAAATAAAATAACCATAATATATATAATAATAATATATAAAGAATGATATATATAAAATAATAATAATAATAATATGAAGTAATAATATATGTTTGATCACGCGCATGTATAATATAATAATAATAATAATAATATATATAATAATAATATATATATATATATATAATAATAATAATAATAATAATAATAATATATGTTTAATATAATAATATATAATAATATAATAATAATAATAATAATATATAATAATATATATATATGTAATAATATATATATATGTATAATAATAATAATAATAATATGTTTATTTATAATAATATGTAATATATATATATATATATGTATATAAATATATATATATATATATATATATGTATATATATATGGGGGGAAGCAAGAGAGAAGAGAGCAGCATAATTTTAAAGTGTGGTGCCTGACCGAGCCGAGCCAAATATTGGTAAATTTAAAATAGAAGTAGCCTTATATTTTAAAATGAAGGAGACGGATAAACAAATAACAGACCCGCATCCTTGTTAGATACCTAGAACTTTAATATCTAGTACGAAATATTATAACAATGTCGGTGATATTTGGTTTACCTTTCAACTATCATCGATCCATATCTCAAAAACTACAATAACTACAGGAAAAAGGAATACATTGTTGGAATCCTGGCAAAATTTTACGGAAACTAGCAAAAAAAAAAAAAAAAAAAAAAAAAAAAAAAATCTCAAAAACTACAATAGCTACAGCGAAAAAGAATACATTTTGGAATCCTTGTAAAATTTTAGTTAGGAAAATGTAAAAAAAAAAAAAAATAAATAAATAAAATAAATATTGGCTATTTTTTTTTTTAGGAGCAGGGGACATAATATATATATATAATATTTGTAAAGGTATTACACGGCAATGTAGGGGCTCGAGCCGACAGGGAACACAGGGGGACGTTTTCCATACCCCGTAGGAGAGGCGGAGGAACCCGCGACACCCCAAATACCAAAGAGCAGGGTTCGGAGACCCTCCCGGAGAAGGAGATAGTCCTACCGTAGTTCCCCAGTGAACCCGACTCTACCATCGGTGCGGTATACCCTTGGGATTCTTTAGTAAAAAAAAAAGCAAAATTTAATAGAAAGTCTATTTATTTTAACGAGTAACCAATAAAAGGTCTCTAAATAGGCTCTCTAATCATATTACTATAATTATTAACAATAATTTTTAATACACATTTTTTTATACATTTCATATCAAAAATTTTACCAGGATTCCACAAAGAAATAACCTTTCGCTGGATTGACAAATTTTGTATGTATTTTTAAATTTTTTTTTTTTTTTTTTACATTTCCACTAAAATTGGACCAACATTCCAGCAATGTATTCCTTTTCCTGTGGCTATTGTAGTTTTTGAGATATGGTCATTGATAGTTGTCGCTCTAAAACCAATTTCAACAATGTCATTTGGTACCTTTCACTTTAATCTCTTGTTCGAATTATTTATTAATGTATAATATATCAAATAAGCAACAATTTATCATCTAAAAAAAATCATTACTTAGTGCAGCATTATGAAAGAAATCGAAAACGAAAAATGGAAATATGTTCTAATATTAGTTATGAAACAAAATTTTTGAAATTTTTTAGCATGAATCATTAATGATATATGTATATATATATATATATATATATATATATATATAATATATATATATATATATATATATATATATATACTATATATATATATATATATATATATATACATAATAAATATTTAAAACTTATATGTATTTATGTATTTACATAAATACAGAATATATGAATACGTAAATACATACGTGTATATATATATATATACAGATATACTTTATATATATCTATATATATAAATATATATATATATATATATATATATATATATATATATATATATATATATATATATATATATATATATATATATATATATATATATATATAACTTTTGTATATACATATATTCATATATATATATTTATATATATATATATATATATACATATATAAATATATATATATATATATATATATATATATATATATATATATATATATATATATATATTAGGGATGTACCGGAACCAGGTTCCGGCCGGAACCTCGATTTTTTGGAAGTTCCGGTTCCGGCCGGAACTAGCTTGGTTCCGGCCGGATTACCGGAACTTTTCACTTTTTCAAATGTCTTTCTTGATAAAATTCAGTAATTGATTTGTCATTTACAGTTATGATTATGCATAAAAAAATAATATTGAAAATTGATATACAGTCGTCCCTCGTAGAACGCGGGGGTTAGGTTCCTGACCCCCGCGTTATAGGCGATATCGCGTATAACTTTAAACCCCCTGAAAAATCATTAATTTTAAAATTTTTACCTTTGTATATAAGGTGAATAAAATAGCAGCAGTATTTTATTTATCCTTAATAATAATTGAATAAATTTGCAGATACAATGTTATTTACAGAACAGTATATAAAAATATTTTATTGACTAATTAATTAGTAGGATATTTATTACATTACAGTACAGTACTCTACATATCTTAAAATGAGCAAAAAAGTTTTTGTTTTTTTAAATGAAAAAATATACAATGTACAAACCTTTAAAAATTTGGAGATAAAATTGTTTTTATATATTTAATTAAATAGCCTGAGGACTGTAATATAAAATTTTAAAGTTTAGCCAATTGAGCACAAAAATAGTTTCTTTCAAATTGTAAATGAAGTTGGAGGTGTAAGAGATGAAGGCAGTCCAGAATCTGTAGGTTGTATTGGCTGCTTTTTTGAGAAATACATCGTTATCGGTAATTGACCCTTTTGCCTTTTTAGCTCACCAAATATTTTTTTTTCTTTTCATTTCATTATCTTAACATATGTATGTATTATTTTTATTTTATTTTTTGCAATTTTAATTTTAATTTTTATCTTTTTAACATATGTATTACAGAATTTTAATTTTTTTTTTTATTATGTAATTTTAATTTTTCTTTTTATTATCTTTTTGCCAACCGCGGTATAGCAAGATCGCGTTCTATAAGACCGCGTTCTACGAGGGACGACTGTATGTGAACAAATATCATGATAAAATGACCTTCGACTCTATACTTTCGAAAACTTTAAATATGAAACAATATTTTCACACTCGAACGGGTAGCTTTAATACTCTAGAACGGGGTTGGGGATATTTTTGATTTTTTTGAGATTTTTTTATTTATTTTTATTTTTTTAGACACAAATTGCTTTTTTAATTATTATTTTTATAAAATTAGTTAATAATCCTAATTATTGCCTAATTAATAATAAGCTTGGTAAATATAATTATTTAGTTTAATTAAGTTATTTAAATTATATATATATATATATATATATATATATATATATATATATATATATATATATATATATATATATATATATAATATTTTTTATATATATATATATATATATATATATATATATACTATGTATAATATCTGAGTACTCTAATTTTATTTATTTCTTTATTAAAAATGACTTGAAACAACATTGATGAATTTACTTATTATGTAGATGAAATATACTTATCATTAATTAGGTAATAGCTAGGATTAATTATTAATTTAGAAAAAAAGTGGTCTAAAAAATAAAAAATAAAAAAAATAAAAAAATACGTAAAAAAATCAGTTGATTTAAATATTTGATCTTTTTTGTGCCAATCCTGCTTTAGAATCTAGACCTGGGGATAAATAAAATTTGTACAGGGTATTATTATTATTATTATTATTATTATTATTATTATTATTATTATTATTATTGTATTATTATTATTATTATTAAAAGAAATTAACTTTAAAGTAGAAACTACTACAAAACAAAATATTAACTAAACTGTTTAAGCAAAAAATTTTTAAATTTTTAAAACAAGATTCTATAATTTTCTTACTTAAAATGAATTTATTTGAATTTTGAAATGTTGTGGTGTAGGAAAATAAGTTGCTCTCTATGTTGTGGAGTTAAACGTCATCTCTTATCCTCAAACACGTTACCCGCTTCTGAAAAAAGCTTTTTAAACTTTGAAGACCCGTAGAACTTTATATAAGTTGCGTTTCCAGAAGCCCGACTGCAGCCCGGGCGGGCACACAGGCGCACATGCATCGTTTCCAGAGCCCGTTTGCGCACTTCTACGTCACGTAAACGTCACAATCAGGCGCCCGTTGTTAAATCCTCGATTTCGGGAATTAATAAACGGGCGGGCTGCGCGGAAGAATACTTTGTTTACAAACAAATCTTTTACAAAACATGTGTCGGAAATGGCTTGCCAAAATTTTTAATATTTCAGTTAACTTTTATATTAAGGATACTAATATATCGTATCATTTCATAAAATAGATACATATAAGTATAAGAGTCATGGGCGTAGGCAAGATTTCATTTAGGGGGTGGCAAAGGTTGAGTGATATATATATATATATATATATATATATATATATATATATATATATATATATATATATATATATATATATATATATATATATATATATATATATATATATATATATATAATATATATATATATATATATATATATATATATAATATTTATAATACGTTTGTAATTAATAATTACTACTTCATTATCTATCGATTGATGTATCTTTTTCAGTTTTTCCACTAATAAACCCTTAAAAACGTCGTCTGGCAAAAATATAAGGTTCATTTTTTTATTTCGCCAAGATTTAGGGGGGGACAAGTGCCCCCCTGCCCCCCCTGTATACGCCCATGATAAGAGGATTGCCAGCTGATCCGACGGGCTCTCTCGGCCGTTTCCAGGTACTCAAATTTCCCTGTTCTCTGATTGGTTAATGTAATTTTTTCAATTGAAGCGTTTCCGAGTCGATTTTGCACACGACTGCACTCGGGCTTCTGGAAACTATGACTATAATTATATTCCTTTTTTAATAAATTTATTGATCCGCTTACCCAAATTTTGGCTTGCAGAACTAAGAGCTCAAAGTATGGATATAGGACAAGATGACAGATACTTCTAGAGACTCCACTTGTTAATCAGACAAGTTTTAAGTAGAAAATAGCTGCGTTTCAGAAGCCCGAGTGCAGTCCGTGAAAAATCGACTCGCGAAACAGCACCGAATCGAAAAATTGCATTAACCATCAGAGGGAACAAGGAGATTTTAGTACCTGGACGGACAAGCGCGCCCGTCGGATCCCGGCTGGCAGTTAACAACAATACTCTTATATATGTATCTATTTTATGAAACGATACGATATATTTAGTATCCCTGTGGCATATTTTACACTCTATTAAAAATTTTGTAACATTCCAGCTACATGTTTAACAAAATTTGACTGTCTTTCAAAGTTGCTCTGCAATACCATTCTCGAAGTCGAGGATTCAACGGCGGGCTGCCACGATGTGACGTTACGTACAAATGCGCAAGGCGAGACTCTGCTGGCTGCATGTGCACCTGTGTGCCGCCGAAGCGTCGAGCTCTGAAACACGGCAGTGTGGCTGAAGTCGAAAGTTCCGGTTCCGGCGGAACTTCCGGCGGTAGAATCATAACTTTGCGCAGATTAAATTGCCTAACTTTTCAATTGTCTAAATTATTTGAATAGTTAAATATATATATATATATATATATATATATATATATATATATATATATATATATATATATATATATATATTTATATATATATATATACCTATATATATATATATATATATATATATATATAATGTATATATATATATATATATATATATATATATATATATATATATATATATATATATATATATATATATAAAAATATATATATATATATATATATGTATATATATATATATATATATATATATATATATATATATATATATATATATATATATATATATATATATATATATATAACTATATATATATATATATATATATATATATATATATATATATATATATATAATATATATATATATATATATATATATATATGCTATATATATATATATATAATATATATATATATATATATATATATATATATATATATATAAATAAATTTATATATAAATATATATAAATATATATAAATATAAATATATAAGGATATAGATTCTATATATATATATAATATAATATATATATAATATGTGTATTGAGCATGAGTGGTTGAACTGTGTGTGAGGGAAGCAGATTTTATTTTGTGCTCTGGGTTGTGTATGAAGGCATGTTGTTACTGTATTACTACTGCATTGTAGAGAAACAAAGGTGTGGAATAAGAGGTATAGATCAGATGTGCAGTTTGTTCGGATGTATTATCTTATGGGGTGTCAGGTGTGAGAAAAATTAATAAAATGAGGAATGAACTCTTAGGGAACTGCGTAGTGTGATGAACAGTGTAAATGAGAAAATAAATAAGATATCGAGATGATATAAAACTATTGTAATATTAAATGTTTCGAGTAAGTACTTCTTCACTCTTAATATTTGACAGTTTTCAACAGTCTAAGTAACTATATTTGAGAAAAATCAACTACAGCGTACATTGCTTCGTCTTTATTTTTCAAGTTACATTTTCTTCGGAATTGTTATCAAAAATGGAATACAAAGAAATACGGACATTTGGTAGGATCTTTCTCCTCTTAATATTTCGTGGGAAAAAGAGGTAAAAATTTGGCTATTTTTAAGTTTTTTCTTTGTTCTTTATCGGACAAAATGTACAAAGCGCTCTTAGTGCCTGATACGTTTTTTTATAAGCAATGGAAAGTGAAATAAATTAAGTATATAAAAATAAATTACATTAAGTGAGGTTATGATACATTAAGTAAGGAAATGTTGAGTTGCATTAGTTTACATAGATTAAAACTTTAATATTTCTTTAATTAGCTACTTCGTATTTCAACCGTTTGAAGCGACTGACAACTTTATCTTTATGCTTATTGGTTAAAAAAAAAAACCTTTTAAAGTGCAAAAAATACAAAATTTTAATTAACATCCTCTTTCGGTGAAAGATCCTGCTGAATATCCAAGAAATACTTAAGAATTTAATGAGCCTGACATAGTTTAAAACTAATTTTGCATTAACAGGTGCATCTAAAAGAGTGAAGCCTTCAGTGTTTCTTTCAGGCATACCTCCGGGGGGGCTTTGCCCCCCCCGGGAGACAGTCAAGTGCCCCCCCGGAGAAAAACGAGCATGAATTAATCTTTGCCGTAAATTACAAATAAAGAAATAAACATTAAGTATGTTTAATTTTATTAATACATTTGCGATAGAGCCAATAAAATCTTTCCAGAATGCGTGAACAACAGCTAGATATGGCCATAAAATAGCATAGTTGTTAATTCTGATTCTGAGAAAATGGGTATTGCTTTAAGAAATTTCTTTCTTGGAAAAGTTCTATGTGTAGTTTAAGAGTGATCTAGTTTCAACTATATATTTATTAGTGTTTTTTTTTCTCATGATTATAGGATATATATAAACATATTTTATATAAATATTAATATATATATATGTATATATATATATATCATATATATTATATATAATATATAATACTATAATATATATATATAAAGCAAAAATAAAAGCTTGTTAAGTTTTAAAATTAATTACATGAATCATGCGCTCTGGCGCCGTAGTTTGTATAAGTTGTGTTGTAAAAATTTACCACAAAGGCCACAAGGCTCGGCAAGGGTGTTTTCCCAGCTTAAATTTGTCCGAGAAAAAACGCTTGGAGAAAAACCGAGCGTTAAAAGTCACGGAAAAAAAACAAGAAAACAAAAAAAAAAAAAAAAACAAAAGGATGCCGTAATAAATAAAATAATTGATTAATTAAATTATCTTTTATTGATTTAAAAATATATATTTGAATACATATTTATAATACTATATATATATATATATTATATATATATATATATAATGAATATAATATATAATAATATATATATAAATATATGTTAATATTATATATATATATTATACATTATATAATATTATAATATATATATATAGTATATTTATATCATACCATATCTTCTTCTCTCTTCATATCATCTACCTTTTTCATTTCCCAAGATTGGAGCAAAGGTGCAGTACATGCATCGGCAAAGAAAGCAGTAGGAGAATGTGACAAAAGTCGAAAAGAAAGCCCAGCCTTTCCGCCCCCTCAGTACCATTAATTAGTAAGAACTCGACGCAATCAGAAAATCCACCCTAGCATCCATCACGCGACCGCGACAGGAGTCCTCATTATGGTAAATCAGTGCTTTAAAAAAGAATATTTGCGATAAAATTTTATTTTTCCTGTTCGAGGCGGAAGTGGATGGAAATTAATTCAGGGCCATTATGTAATCGGTTAAAGATGCATCTTTTTTTACATTAGAATAATTATTTTGTGTATAATATAACTCAAAAGAAATTTTTTAAAAAATTTTCAGAAAATTATTTATTTTTGAATTGTATCACCAAGAACAAAAATCAAAAATCTAATGGATATACAAAGGAAATAATCTACGTAAAAAAATGTGCATTCTCTCTGACTAAATAAGCTACTGAAAAATATTCATCTACTTCGCACCGAATAGAAAAAAAATGATACGACAATTTTTCATTTCAAAAATAAGAGAAAAAAAGTGAAGTTTGGAAAACTTGGGACAACAAGCTGAGCACAAAACTCAAAAAATCGAAAAAAGTACTTCTGTTACTATTTTAGATAATGACCCATCTATGCATATTTTCAAGTTTGAAGTCATTTCGGAAAAAAATTCTGGAAGTTGCATACGAAGAATGTCAAAAAACATGAAAATTGAAAATTCTGACAGAATGACTACAGACACAGAAAACACCGGAAATCACAACTTTTTAAAGGGCAAAAAAAAGCTTACATTTTGGTGCTCTTATATAGTCAAAATCGAACTGAAAAATTCCGAATTTATATGTCCATTTTTAGGTGGGGCCTGAAAATGAACCCGGGAAAATAGCCCCAAATTGGTTCTTAGCCCTAAAAACCGAAGGTTTAAAAGTATCAGAGTGATAGGTCGGAATTACAGCCACAAGACACTGCCGGTGAACTTGTTATGTATGGGCGAAGTTTTGAAAGATTAGTTGAAAAAAAACATTGAAAAACATGTGTTTAGTAGTAGTGGATGTCGATAAAATCCCCTAAGAAACGTTCTTTTCAATGTTAAAAATACCCAATTGGAAAGCAGAAAGTATTGCAAATGCTATTCATAGAGGCTGACTGATCTTTGATTTAAATTATTGACACACATTATTACTTCTTGAATTGATGGTGACTTCTAATATAGCTTGGAAAAAGTGGGAGTGGTTAAAGAAAAAAGGGCTTTTCAGAAAGGCAAACAATAAGAGTTCTCTATATACACTGTAAAACACATACTATATTGTCTCTGGCAGCAGCCTCCTGCAGGAATAAAAATCAAAAAAAAACAAAACTTTTTTTTTATTATTTTGAAAAGTAATTTTACAAACTTGTTTAGCAAGCCGCCAAAAAAAGAAAATATTTTGCATGATGATTCAATCATGTAATCAATGAAATCCAATCCTCAACTTCCCAGAATGCATTGAAGTTGAGAGTTTATCATCATTATAAATACGGAACCTGTCTTCAGGAGCTTAAAGTCAAATTTATTGATGGCTTGTGAAGCATATCCACAAAGAAGGGACATACTTGCATCACTTGCAAGGGCATCTTGCTGGAAATCAGAAATTAAAGCTTTCCTGTCACCTTTTATGTAATGAATGAACTCCTTAGTGCACTCTCTCTTATCTAGCAATGCTTTGCAAAGAAGGACTTTAGTATATATAAAAGTCATCCCCCTAATTACTGAAACAAAATTGCACCTGCAAAATATTGCAAATCAGTGTGGAGACGTCAATAGTGACTTACAAAAAAACGTTCGGTGTGAAATAATGGAGGAGTTGGCATCTGGAAGTTGCGCCTGATTTGCTGATGAAGATAAGAAAAAAATGCATTTAAAGGGATGAAATATTACTGCGATAGTGTAATCGAAGAAATTGAAGAAAGGTTCAACGACAAATCAATTTATATAATGATATTTGCTAGTAGCTTTCAGACGTTTCAGTCATAAACAAATTTACCGGATATATAAGTTAGAAAATTTTGTGACAGATTTCCGATGTTTAATGCGGAAGGTGTACTAGCTGACCTGAAATCGCTTCATTTTTTATATCAATTCCATGCTCGAAAGCGAAATATTTAAAGCAGATGAAAGCCCACTGTCGAAAATATTGGAAGCGGACGTGGTATATTGCGAGTTACAAAAGCTCTGTGAAATCTTTCTTGTCATTCCTGTAACGATAGCCTCGGTTAAAAATATAGTTCTTAGTACTATTGAACGAATACTAAAGTAAGGGACCAAGAAATAGAATGCTGCCAGAAACCTTAATGCATTGCATGATGATAAGCATCGAGGGGTGCTGAGAATACCAACTAGGATTCTCTTACACAAAACACAGTAGCATCTGTTACTGCGACGAAGAACACCACACTCGTCGTATACGACTTCTTCATAAAACTTACTTCTTTAATACCCCTAAATTACTAAGTACTAACGTCGGGGATACGCCTACGAAAAGTTACTAGTATATATATATATATATATATATCAGATATATATTATATATATGATATATAATATATACATATATATATATATACTATATATGATAATATTATATAATTTATATTATATAGTATATACTATATATATATATATACTAATATATATCACTATATATATATTATATAATATATTATATTATATATATATATACATATATATATATAGTTATATTATATATAATATATATTATATATTATATAATAATAATATATATATATATAATATATATAGATATTATATATATATATTTATATTATATATACTATATTATATATATATAGATATATATTAATATTAATTTATTTTTACCAAAGATTTATTTTTATCCTTATTTTGAAAAGTCATATTTACCAAATATATATTTTAATTATCCAATTAGATTCTCTCATATTAAATGTATTTAGTTACCCTTATCTTATAATATTATTTTATCTAAAATCCCTTCCCTCAATAAATTTCACAAATAGATTGCTTTATTTTTACAACTAAAGATTTGGTTATATTTCGGATATTTACTATTTCAGTAAGACAGTATCTAATAAGACTAAGATTAGCTGACAAGAGACAAGAATATTATTATCCTTTATTTTTATGTAAATTATGTTATATTATTTGTACTTTTCGAATCTCTGAAATTATTAAGCGCCCTCCCCCGGAGATAATGTGGTCTGAAAAAAACCACTGGGGAACCTTACACGATGGGTGAAATATGTATAAACAATCCGTATATATTCTAAGAGTTGGTCCCAATAGGAAGTGATAAGAACATTTTTATTAATAGCTTTGACTAATTTTAATAATATTTTATCATCTTTATTATATATACTATATGTCAGTGGTCGACTCCCACGTAACTTTAACTTGTACTGCGTGCTCTCTCTCTCTCTCTCTCTCTCTCTCTCTCTCTCCTTCTCTCTCTCTCTCTCATCTCTCTCTCTCTCTCTTTTATGATTGAGTAATCTATTAGTATAATCTATTTATGATAATAGTGTTCAGAAATATCCCTTCCTGGAATTAAGTTTCTGATTAATATAAGTATATATATATATATATCTTAATATATTCTTATTATTATATATTTTCCCTATTATATATATAGTATATATATATATATATAATTATTATATAGAAGTATAGTATGATTATACCCTATATTATATATAGTATATTACTTATATATATTATATATATATATATACTTAGTATATATAATTTATATATATAAATGTTATTTATATAATATATAGTATTATTATAGTTTATATTTAATATATATATATATATTTAATACTATATGATATATAAATATATATAATTATATTTATATATATATATAGTATATATATATATATAAACGCTCTCACCTCTATTTTATACATAAATTCCTCAGTTTCGCTCTTGGCTTAATGAGCAAATTATCCAAAAATTCTCAAATTAATTTTGTCTTTTTATATCAAGAGCTCAATTTATTATTTCCTTTTCGATTGATATTCTGGCTAAAGACGAGAGACGTTCTTGAGTCATGATTTACTGTTCTTAAAAAATAATTTTAATACGTTAATCCAGAACGTGAGAAAAACTTACCTTCATTTGAAACGGATGTTACTGGTATTGTTAATAGAAGTTTAAGCAGTTTTGTACTTTCTGGAAAAGCTGTCAGCAGTTCGAGATTATGAAATAGTTCTAAAAGAGCATTTGCAGATTTGCATTTCTTGAAGTCACTGTCGGAGTAAATATACTATCTAAGCTCCCAATAACAAACACGGCCAGCAATAAAGTTTCTTCAGTTATCAAAATTACTGCCACTCAAAAAGCTCAATCAATTTTTTTTTGTACCATTCTGTCATAATGAATGATCTGGTTGTTCATACTATTGAGACCAGTCCTTAAATATCGGTAACTGTCGCCCATTTTTATAATCTGTTTTTTTTTTTCATGCAGGATATTTAACTGTATTAAAGGGTGTTTTTGTTTTTATATAATACTTTTGCAAAACGGTTGATTGTCCATTTTGAACTACAATTTAAATTTTCACAAAGCAGCTCAATAATAAAACCCAATATTAAAATTTATCACGCTTACGACCACAACACGATTATAAATTGCCAACTTAGAATTTACATAACTCAAAATTCTTTGGGCAGAAGCAAGACGAAATATAAATGCCAAAGTAACAATGATACAACAATTTTCATTGGCAAAAGTACACGCTTAGATTATACTTTCAACTATATATGTATAAGTATTTATATATATACTATATATATTATAAATAATTATCACGTTATATATTAAATTTACTCATTATAACTAAATAGTAATATATATATAGGTAGTATATATATATATACTGATATATGATAGTATATTATATATTACTATAGTATTAAATATTAGATATAGTATATATATTTATTGCAAATTTACTTTTTCTGACGGCTTGTCTCATTTTTTGATCGGTCACTCGAGTCGCTTAGATGCGTGTCACTCAATAGAATCTGTTTGAGTCTCGATTGATCTCATTCACGGCAAATACTTACTTATATATGATATATGAATATATTATAAATATATATATATAGTACCCTGATATATATATCTATATATAATATATTATATATATAATTATATATATAGTATATAATATTATATATATATATAATATATATTATTAAAATATATATATATATATTATTTTTATAGATATATATATATAATAGTATTATTATAATTATATTATATATATATATTATATATTATTAATATATAATAATATATATATATATGCTAAACAAAATCAGCTTAATTCTACAATGTGCATTCGTGGCTGCGTAGGTGCGTGCATGCGTGCGTTCTCTCGGTCTCCGCTTTTTGAAAGGAGCACGATAGTAATTTTTCATTTGAATTTGAAAAATATAATATTGTTTTATGATGTTTTGCTTTTTCGTTTTATTTTTGCATAATCTTTTATATCTATTATGTAATATCTTCTTTCATTTTAAATAATTTTCGTAAAAAAGATACAGAAAATTTTATCGTAAAGTTATGAAATTGGTAAAATATCGATAGTTTCTATAGTGTTAACTCGTGCTAAGCACGAGTAGCACCGAGTAGTAGGAGTCGCTCTTGATAAATATTTAATAATATATATTATATTATATATATTATATATATATTATATATATATATATATATATTGATTATATATTAATATAATATATATATATATGTGAGGTAACCTGAATAATTCCGATATTATTTATTAGTCACAATATTGTATTATATTAAATTTATGTACTGAGTATAGCTGTGACTAATATTTAATAATATGTGTTAATCAGTCGTTATCAAGATATATATAATATTTCATTAGTTTATCAGGTACCTCATTCGTATGTACTATACTATTACAAGCTATAGGTGCATTTATATATTATTTTATCAGTAGTATTATACTGATTTATTAGTAGTTACCGGTATGTATTTATGTAATGATAAGTATTAGTACATAATCCGTATTATAGCCTCAATATTATATTAAAATTATATTTTAATTAAATAAATAAATACTTAATATAATCCAATAAATATTATTTAAGGATCATAATATTTAACAATGATATAAATATATTTTTATGAGAAAGTCTTATAAGATTAGTATTCGTACTAGTTTATCATGCTTATCATACGTAGTGATAATACTATTTTTATTTTACGAAGACAAGAAATTTATGGTTTTTTTAAATTATTTATTTAAAATTTTTATTATAACATTTAAAATTAAATAATTTATATATGATATATATATATATGTATAGTATTTATAAAATATAAGTATAATAATAATTTAGCAATTTATAACTAAAAATAATACTCATAGTTTTCTGATGCGAAATCATCAAATTTGCAATCATACATTAAAATAATATAAGGTAGTCAAATAAGTATATATAAGCGGATAATCATAAGTTTTTTATATATGACAAGCTGAGATAGAAGTATATAATAATAAACTTAAGGTT
>JABUQX010083521.1:22500-25364 GCA_015478945.1 Trachelipus rathkii | reverse complement strand
ATAGCTGATCAGCATATAGGTAGATAGAGTGAGATGTGCAGATTTTGAAGAGCATTAATAAAAAGCAAGAATAAAGTAGGAGATAAGACAGAACCCTGAGGAACACCACTATTGACAGAAAAAGAAGAAGTCGCCCCATCAACAACAGCCGATATTGAGCGATTTGAAAGAAAGCTAGACATAAGTAAGCAAAGAGAAGAAGGAAAAGGGGAGCTTGGAGAGCAGCGACGCGTGCCATACCCGGTCAAATGCTTTGGATATGTCAAGCGCCACCACGCAAGTCTCCCCGTAATTCCTAAGGGTGGAAAACCATAAATCTGTTAGATAGGAAAGTATATCACCAGTAGACCTCGAGCGCCGAAAGCCGTACTGGCGATCGGAAAGATAGATAAGTTCCAGATAATCTAAGAAATGAGAGTTGAGAAGGGTTTCAAAGATCTTAGATAGAATACAGGTTAGAGCTATAGGGCGATAGTTAGAAGGATCAGAGCGGCTTCCTTTTTTTCGGAATAAGTTAGGACACTGCGCGCTTCCAACGGCGGGAAAGTGCAGTATTGAGGCATTGAAAATATAGTTGAGAACGAGAGGAGGGGTGGCGCGACTTTGCTCCCTCAAAACTCGGGGAGGAATGCCATCCGGGTCACCCGCCTTCCTAACGTTCATAGATTTCAGGAGCCCATACACCCGATCAAATGTAATCTCAGGCAAAGGCATAGGACACCTGAGAAGAGAGGAATGTCAGAATCGTCCAGGGTTGAGTTAGAAAAAATAGGAGGCCGAAGAGATTGGCCTTTTCAGTTGGAGAGCAATAGAACCATCAGATCGAATAAGAGGAGGAAAGGTAGATTTACAGAAGTTGTTGGAGATGTTTTTGGCAAGAGGCCAGAAAGATTTGTCAGTAGGAGAACCATGGAGGTTAGCACACTTTCGTTTGATGAAATCCCCGCTTTGCTGGTTGAAGAGTATCCATGCAACGATTTCTACTGAATGAAATTAGCAGTGATAGAGGAGGACGAATTTTCCACCCCGATACGCATTGTCTCTGTACAGATGGCCAGAGAACAATTTCGATCGAACCATGTTATGAGGGGAGGAGAAATATTTAGTCGAAGAAGAAATGAACCTGTTCATCCATCAGCTATTACAGCTCCACCTTGTCGGCAGAAGCTGAAAGCGTCACCGGAAGAAAAAGCAGTGTTAATTATAGTTAGCGTAAAACTGGCGCAAACCCAATCGGCCCGTTCAAAGTGCCAGAAAGAACGCTTAAGGCAGGATGGAGCTGTTGGAGAGAAAGTATTAAAATTAAGAGATATAAGGTTGTGGTCAGATTTACCGATAGGAGCAAAGGTGGTGTATTTATAGAGAGAAGGACTAGTGGTGAAACATAGGTCAAGTGTGTTCAAGAATTGGTTGGGACGATCCGGAATGTGTGTTGGTTCTTTAATTAGTTGCTCCAGATCGTTGAGAATGCTGAATGATTCGGCCTCCTCCCAACCTAAATCAGTATGAGAGGACCCCACCCATTCAGTGTTGTGTACATTGAAATCCCCTAAATAGAGGACCTCAGTATTTGGATGAGAAGATATAACAGTCTCGTGAGAAGTAGTAAGATATTCAAAAAAAGGCGTGAAAATCTGTTCTGTTAGGAGAGCAGTAGCAGAAGCACAAGATTATTGTAGTAGAAGGAAGAAAGATTTTAAGCCATAGAACATCGAAATTAGGAGATTCGAGATTCACGAGACGTGTTACAGGAGTGTTAATGTTTACATAGGCACATACTCCACCCTTTAGACGGAAATTATGAAATAAGTTATAGTTGGATACATTAAACGAGTTAGAGGATGAATTCTTAGCCATCTGAGTCTCAGACAAGAGCAAAAGATTAGGGTTAGAGTTAGAGAGGTGGTATTCAACGGAAGCAGAGTTAGAGTTTATGCCACGGATGTTGGTGAAGTTAATAGAAAGCCCGCACCTACGCAATTCTGCCATTACACACACACACGCGCACACACAAACAAGCAGAACAGCAGAACAAGCAAATGGCTGTAGATGATGTCTCCGCTGCAGAGGAGGAGGCAGAAAAAAGAAACATGACTTCTGAGAAGATCAAGAAACTTCTCAGCCGTTGGGAAACAATGCAAGCCATTGTAGAAAAGGCGTTCAATAACAAGGCAACTTCAAACAGTTTGTTGACATTTTCAATGACAATGTTATGGGCCACTACTCGAAAATTTTGAAGGGTCCTCAACTTCAGGTTACTCTCGAACGCTGGAACAAGCCCTCTGCAAATGACACCACTGAAGAAAGGTCTTCAAAAAGGTAACGGATATCGGAACCCAAAGTGAAATTTAATAACTTTCTTTTGGAAGGTGACTCACATTCCAAGAACCTACCTCCATCTCCTCCTTTAGCCAAGTAAATCGTCAAACCTCTTACATTGAGAATACTAAAACCTCTTTAATTTTGAATTTTACTAAAGTTATTAATTATTATTATTACTAATTACAGTACGTATTAATAAAATCAGAAAAATATACGTATAATAATTTTGGTAATAGTTGAGATTAGCAAAATCTGACGAATTATCGATATTTTTTCCGATAATCGTTCTTTTTAAACATCTTTAGTCTTTATGTAAGGGGACTATAAAACCGCTGTTACCAAATCTCTATCTCTCATATATATATATATATATATATATATATATATATATATATATATATATATATATATATATATATATATATATATATATATATATATATATATATATATATATATATATATAAATATATTCCCTCTACCAAATTTTTTTTTATGTTTAAATTTGGTTTAGGACCCATTAAGTTTAGGTTATGATAAGT
>JABUQX010083521.1:0-5000 GCA_015478945.1 Trachelipus rathkii | reverse complement strand
GTGATAAGTTTTCAATTTCATTTTGCACTACATCTTTTGTACATGGGTTGTTTTCTCATCACTTACTGGGCTGAGAAATTCTTCCAGTGAATTGTTATATTTACTCGTAAAGTATTGGATTCTGTAGATTTCATTTTTCCTTTTAAATGGTGGCAATTAACTAGACTGTTTATATTTGAAGTTTTTTTCAACTGCAACACAAAGTAACGATTTAACTTGTTCTAATATTGTTACAAAAAAACTTGCCTTTATAACGGGATCTAAGTAAGTTGCAATAGTATGAAGGTCATTAAGAGTATGAAGGTCATTAATTTCCACAAAACCAAAGTCGTTTTCATAGCCTATTTTGTAGAGTGTCCATAATATACATTAATCCTCAATTATACGATGGTTCAAAAATGCTTCCATAGCGTTGAGATTTAATGCATTCTAACTCTCACACACACACATCGTGTTAGTAGTGACTCTGCTTCTCACTATTAGCTAGCGACGCGTACTTTGACTAAGACCTTAACGTCAAATTCACACATCTAATGTGTCACATATAGCGCATCAAAGAGCACTCCTCTATACGCGAATGCGTTAAACTCACTACTTCACTGATCCCTGAGCGAGTATTATCACATACCTGCTAACTACATGTGTAAGACGTCCAATATGCAGCGTATCCGACAAACACACACCTCTTTATCATATATCTAGCAGTTCACCTCCGTATCCACGGTCGCGTAGTTGTAAATCAGCGTGCTGTTGCTGATAACATTAAATATGGAAATATCAAGCCGTTTTCAACAGCTTGAGAATTGCCTCGTACTGCGAGTGGTGTGCTATACTGTGGCATTTCTCTTTTTTCTAGTCAAGTTTCATACCTTAAGATATTTTATACAAAAGCATCTCTAGTCATGAAATATCCTGACAATAAACATCTGTACCGTGCGCTGCTTACATTACATCCGGCAGGCAAAGCGCTGTCATGGCGTATGGCGCACAAGCCGAGTGACTCATTCGCTCGCGGATGCGCGATGCGGATTGGATGTTAACATGTTGACTTTGTTTTCATCATTCCAATTTTCTAGTTTTCATCTTGTATTGAATTGATTTAGGAAGCTCTTAAAGCTGGTTTTACCATCAAATGGTTTTAATTTTCCCAAAATGCTAGAAAAAGGTAAGTGATTTTCTTCGTTAGCCATGATTTTAATAGGTTTGAGTAATTTTATTAATGAGTGCTAAGTTTTTTACTACTAATCTTTATTATTAACGTTACTTTTACTATTGAAATTTATTATTATCGTTACTTTTACTATTGACATTTATTATTAGCGTTACTTTTACTATTAGAAAGTTATTTTTACGGTTGAAATTTATTATTAACGTCAATTTTTATTTAAAAAAAAGAAATTTTACTATTGAATTTTATTATTAACATTAATTTTTACTAATAAAATTTATTAACAACGTTACTTCTATTATTAAAAGTTATTTTTACTATCGATTTTTATTACTAACGTTATTTTACTATTTAAGATTATTTTTACTATTAATTTTTATTAATAACAACCTGTCGCCTGTATAGCAAAGCTAATACTGTGAAATTGTCTTCTGTGCGATTGTCCCACTGAGACTGTCACCAATTTGTAAGTTATTAATATTAAGACAAGACAATTTCCAGGTGACAGGATAAGCAAACTCTTTATTAACAGTGATTTTATTGAAACATAATACTTTATTCAACTTTTACAGAAAATTAATAAGACATAATCGGTAGCGTAGTACTTCAGGTAAGATTTTAATGCACAAAATGTGACGCGTGGCCTCGATTGAGCAGGCAAGATGTTGACTTCGGAGTTAGCATGAACAAGTTCGACACACAGGCCCAACAATAACTCTTTGAACCCAAATCTAAGGACTGAATACGGTAAAGACTCAATTCGTTAAATGTACAGGAGGGAACCTAACACCAGCTCCACTGAGTGTATAGGGTTGGAACTCCAATGAGTTGGGAACCAGATCCACTGAGTTCGGGGGAGGCAGAAGGCCAGATAGCCGAAACTATCTATTGGGACCTATCACCAGATCCACTGAGTGAGTAGGGGTTGAACTCCAGATCCACTGAGAGTCCTGGAACTCGTAATGAGTTGGGAACCAGATCCACTGAGTTCGGGGGAGGCAGAAGGCCAGATAGCCGAAACTATCTATTGGGACCTATCACCAGATCCACTGAGTGAGTAGGGGTTGAACTCCAGATCCACTGAGAGTCCTGGAACTCGTAATGAGTTGGGAACCAGATCCACTGAGTTCGGGGGAGGCAGAAGGCCAGATAGCCGAGACTATCTATTGGGGCCTCTCACCAGATCCACTGAGTGAGTAGGGGTTGAACTCCAGATCCACTGAGAGTCCTGGAACTCCAATGAGTTGGGAACCAGATCCACTGAGTTCGGGGGAGGCAGAAGGCCAGATAGCCGAAACTATCTATTGGGACCTATCACCAGATCCACTGAGTGAGTAGGGGTTGAACTCCAGATCCACTGAGAGTCCTGGAACTCGTAATGAGTTGGGAACCAGATCCACTGAGTTCGGGGGAGGCAGAAGGCCAGATAGCCGAGACTATCTATTGGGACCTCTCACCAGATCCACTGAGTGAGTAGGGGTTGAACTCCAGATCCACTGAGAGTCCTGGAACTCGTAATGAGTTGGGAACCAGATCCACTGAGTTCGGGGGAGGCAGAAGGCCAGATAGCCGAGACTATCTATTGGGACCTCTCACCAGATCCACTGAGTGAGTAGGGGTTGAACTCCAGATCCACTGAGAGTCCTAGGAAAGGTTCGGCTGAGAGACAAATGTCGCTCTAAGGTAGCTTGGCTACAGTTGCCTTTGTGAGAGAGCTTTGCTTTCTCTGAAATCCTCAAATCTCGTGCCTCTTATATTCGTCCAAGAAGTTTAAACAAGTAAATTATTAACTACAATGAAACGATTCTTGAATACTTTTCATATAATCTAAAGAAATTAATTTTATTGAAATAAGTCAAAATTATTCGTACTTCCTTGAAAATAAAGGGTAACTAATTTATATTTAATAGCTAAGAAAAATGTATTTATTTACAAACTTAAAAGAAACGTTATAACGCCTAATATTATTCTTATCATTAATATTCCTTTATGGACAACTGAAAATGACTAATTACTACTATTTATATCTTAAAACTAATTATATAAGCCTTGGAAAACTTTAAATATCATTTATGGAAGGTAAATCAAAAACGATGCTTTGATGACGTCACAACGCTTTGTTGACGTCACAATCTTAAATTCTTCAAGAAAACAACGAAAAGCTTTTAAACTAATTTAGGCTTATTTAATTAATTTTAAACACTTAAACATATCTTAATAATAATATTATACATTATATATATATATACATATTCATTAAATCAATAATCTTTTATTGTCTAATTTCTTAATTAAGTAAAAATGGAATATTTGAATACGTGACATTCTTATACATTATATATATACATATTCATTAAATCAATAATCTTTTATTGTCTAATTTCTTAATTAAGTAAAATGGAATATTTGAATACGTGACATTCTGAGAAGGCAAATCATTGATTCAAATACGCAACATTTTAAGAAGGCAAATCGTCTTTCAAATCTTTATCATTGCGAAGCTCAAAAAGATTCAAATGTATTCTTTCTAATATTCTAATTTGTATATACATTTAATATTTCAAATAAAATCACTGTTCTTTTATATAAATAATAAAATAGAATCTTTTATGGAAACATCTTAAAGCTTCGTTACACGGGTAACTTAAATAATAGAACAGCGTCAATATTTGTACATAAAATGATAATATAATAGTTATACTAAAAGTCTAAATTTAAGGGTAACTTCTATAATCTGTTCTTTTATAAAGTAAGTTGGAATGAAAAAACGAAAAAGTTTACATTACCCCCTCTTTAAGATTTCAACTTCTTTAATAAAAGGATAGATTATTTCAAACTTATTCTAAACTAATTCTAATATAAGCAATATATTAAGTCTACTTGAATTATTTACTTTTCGATAATATTAGAACTTCGGCAATGAAATATTTATCAAAACTTAAACCTATATTTACATATTTACAAGAATCTTTAATCAGGAACGGGATACTAAATAGAAAAACAAGAAAAATTACGTTAAAGCAAAAAATACCCAATTTCTATGTAATCCCTGAGTGAGTGAGTAGTTATATTATCTATAACGAGCGTTCTATGTGAATGCGTTATAATGTAGAACATTGCGTGAGTGAGATATATTTCCAGGAATATTATATATATATATTATCCCTCCACCACATTTGGCACATCCCTAATATATATATAAATATATATGTATATATATAATAAAATATATTATAATATATATATATATTATATATATATATTATATATATATATATATATAATATATATATATATATATATATATAAATTAAATATATAAATATATATAAAATATATATATATATATATATATATATATATATATATATATATATATATATTATATATATATATATATATATATATAATAATATATATATATATAATTACATATATATATATATATATATATATATATATATATATATTATATATATATATATATACATAGATGATATGTGTGTTTATAATATATATATATAATATATATATATATATATTATATATAATATATATATATATATTTAAAATATAATAAGCATAGCTGATTAAGTTTGTGTCAAAAAGATCTGGATAAGAGAATACATGTGGTTGTTAAAAATCGACTTTACCGAAAACTCTTTAAAGGGAAATAGGTAAAACAACTATGAATTTGTAAGATCATTTCATTTTAATACAGATTGTAAAGGTGGATATGCATAATTAGAGATAGGGACAGAAATTGGGACAACAACGATACCAAACTGATTTGAGAAGGCGAAAAATTAAGATTTCATATTTTGAAGGAGCT
>JABUQX010083520.1:17500-25953 GCA_015478945.1 Trachelipus rathkii | reverse complement strand
ATGGGTTAAAGGATGCAGCTAGGGCGTGGTATGACAAGGTAGTCGCTGTGATTATAGAGTTAGGGGGTGTTCGTAGCAAGTTAGAATATGTGTTGTTTTGGTGGAAGAGAAAGGGTAAGTTAATAGGGATCATGTGTACACATGTTGATGATTTTTGTTTTGGTGGATCTGAAAGGTTTTTAAATACGGTGATCAGAAGAATGAAAGAAAAACTAGAGATAGGTTCGGAAGAAAGTCAGAGTTTCAAGTACATAGGGGTAAAGATACATGATGAAAAGAGTGGTGTGTGGTTGGAGCAGGAGAGGTATATGGAAGGAATAAAAATACCTGATAATCGTGAATATTATGGTAATAGGGATATGGAAGAAAACGAATTAACTGTGTATAGGTCTTTGGTGGGGCAAATGAATTGGTTATGTGGTCAGACTAGACCTGATCTTTGTTTTGCGGTGAGTGACAGAAGCAGATATTTTAAAGGGGGTAAAGTAGAGGAAATGAGAAAGCTGATTGGAATGGCGAGAAGAATGAGTTATGTGGTCAGACTAGACCTGATCTTTGTTTTGCTGTGAGTGACAGAAGCAGGTATTTTAAAGGGGGTAAAGTAGAGGAAATGAGAAAGCTGATTGGAATGGCGAGAAGAATGAAAAATGAAAAGATGGGGATATGGTTGGCGAAATTAGAAAGAGATGTGGAAGTAGAGGTGTATACAGATGCATCTTATGGAACGGAAGGAAGAGTGCATCCACAAGGGGGTTATATTGTGTCGATAAAGGATGGTTGTGGGAATAGGTGTCCTATTGTGTGGAAGTCTAAATGTATGCGTAGGGTGGCAAGGTCTACTATTGAGGCGGAGGCTATGGCTTTGGTTGAAGGTGCACAAGAGGGTATACACGTGGTGAACGTTTGGAAAGAAATATTTGGTGGGTTAAGGTTGAAAGTGGTTATGTATACTGACAGTAAAACTCTGCAGAGTGCGGTTTACTCGGCAACACCAGTTGAGAGCAAACCTTTGAGAGTGAACATCATGTGTATGAAGGAATATGTAGAAGATGGTGATATAAAGAAAGTAGTGTGGGTAAGTACGAAAGAACAGTTAGCTGATGTGTTTACCAAAGGAAGAGTAGATGTGAGAGGGATATAAAAGAATATCTTGAAGAATAAAAGGTGCGGGAGAGAAAGATATAAGTATGAGAGTTTTTATGTTTTTGTTTTTTTTCAGCATGCTGTCTTGGCTTGTGCTTCTGTGTTCTGTACTGCTTGGCTTGTTATTGGAAGTTCTTCTCACGACTTTCATGAGCATGCACGCTTATGTACCAGCTATGTTATAAACTTTATTTATTTCATTTTATTTCTTTTATAGCTAACTCTTGTTTCTGTCTTTACAGGTTTAGATGGTTGGGTATTTGGCCCAAGAGTTATTTTAGACAAAACAGAATAGGGATTTGTAAGGTTTCCTCTTTAGGTGGAACACCGAGTAGGGAGGAATAGAAACCACAAGTTTACGCAGGGTTTCACTGCCGGGCCCGGGGAGGGTAGCCTGGGTGGACATAGTTGATGTATATTCCAAACTATTCGTTTAAAGTAATATTGTATCCCTTGTATAACCCAATAGCTACAGTGGTAGCTAATAAAGAAAAGAACGTTTTATTTGTATAAACTATTTACCGAGATAATAGGAATCCGTCATATGGTTAAAAGAGGTGGGTGTGATTACTTGTGTAACAGTTTTGGTAGGCCTTTAATTTAATCAGTTGTTATACTAAGAAACATGCTTTCTATAATACAAAAGTTTTCCTGAATATACTAATTCCAACATGTTTTGAAAATTATTAAACATTACAAGAAACTACTTTTTTTTAACTGTTTAAAGATTGTGTTGCTTTGGAATGTTTTAAAAAAATTATTGCTACTGTTTCTCCTGGTATCCACATAGGTTTCATTAAATTTACGATATTAAATAAAACGTTCCTTCTTTGAATTTGTTTTTAATAACTTCCATTGGCACGTAAATGGGTAAAACTCTTAACTCAAAAAGAGCGAGAATATAGACATTAGTTTTAGCAATGCTCGATTAGGGTGCAACTACATACAAGCTATTTTAATCACAATTTTGAGATCAAGAGCGCCTAACATTTACCTTAATTCTGTAATTATAACTTTATGCTCACCATATTCATAAGTATTAAAAGAATGAGACCCAAAAATTAATGTAAAATTCAAATAGATAGATAGATAGATAGATATAGATAGACATAGATAGATATACGATTAGCATAAGAGTAAGATTTACTACTCTCACTATAACTATATATATACCTACTATATATATATACCAATCATCTCATATATATATATATCATAATATATATGATTGATATTATATATATATATACTCATATATATATATATAATATATATATATATATACCGTATATACTATATATATATATATATATATACTTATAGTATATATTAGTATATATATATTATATATTATAGTATATATATTATATATATATATATAATATATATATATATGATTATATTTATTTCTACTATATATATACCCTATATACTACTACATTAACCCTAATATATCTATTATTACACCACTATATATAATTATGTTGAGATGGTTTGGTTCACTAATGGAAACACGGATGAATGATAGTCCGGTTGGTTAACGGCGCGACATGTATAGTGGCGAGTTTGGGACACCGACCGGCTCGGTCATCCGGAGACCGAAAGGAAAGTGATTAAAGCAGAGGTAAACGGAATGTGAAGGAGAAGAGAATGTGACGATTTGGTAGGGCGAATGAAAGAAAAGGTGTATTACAGGAGAGTGAAAGTGGGCGGGCGGGGATCACACGCCCCCTAAGGCGACTTGTGAAGGATCTCGGGTTACTGCATGATTCTACCCATGTGCTGTAGTATCTCCTACCTACAAGACCTACGTGTGTGGCCGCCAACGCCTGGGCCCAAGGGGATGACAACCATGCCCCTCTAACATTGACGATCTCTAGCTGTGCTACCATCCACAGGTGTCGAGGTGGTCCCATCCGGCATCAATCCGCTATGTGACCTAGGCCCGATGCTCCATAGGCTGTAGGCCGGTCCTACTGCCGGCCGATTTTCTGAACACGGGCTGCGGAATTCGTCATTCCGAGACAGCTTCCTCACCTAAATAATTAGGGTACTGGAAGAGGGCGGTTTTAAGGCTGAGCCTTTCCTTTACTCGATTATTGTCATGTCTTTCTACTGCTTCTTCTTTTCCGATGCTCCGTCACGCACCATAAACATCATAGACGGATTAAAAATAGAAGGAAGAAAAGAAAGAAAAACATATATATCATATATATATATTACTATATATATATTACTATATATATCGCAATTATATTATATATATATTACTATATATTCAGGGTTCACACTAAAATTATGGATTTTTTGAGATTCCTGACGTCACGCGGTGATGAACTTTCTTCCCTGTACCAAATTTAATGTACAGAGGAATAAGAGAATTTAGGAGAGTCATTCACTTTTGTGTTAATGAGATCGATTTCTTTAGTTATCAGTTCTTGAAGGTTGGAGGTGATTTTAATGTTTCTGTTGAGGTAAACATATTGTAAAAGCAATATGTTGCTATTCATAATAAATAGTGGGATCTAATATATATATATATATATATATATATATATATATATATATATATAACATAATATATATATATATATATATATATATATATATATATATATATATATATATATATATATATATTTTTTTTTCTTAATATATAAATTTATATATTTTTAGATTTTTTGTGTTTTCTATATATATATATAATATATATATATATATATATATTAGGCTGGTCCTTAAAATCGAAAGTTTAAATTAATTTGCTCCTTACTAATCGACCTGTAGTATTTTAGGGAAAACTCCGTAGCAAAATTTTTGAGATATGTCAATAGAAACATCTTCCACATTGATCTCAAAATTTTTTTGTTAATGAAATGGAATGAACCTTTGCGCAATTTAGACCGTTCACCATAGAAATAAAGGATTATGTAGGAAAATATTTTAATATAGTTACCTGGATTAAATATTTAAATATTTTATAATGACTTTATATATATATATATATATATATATATATATATATATATATATATATATATATATATATATATATATATATATATATATATATATATATATATATATATATATATATATATATATATTTTAGGGTGACTGGATAAAAGATCATAAAATATTTGTCATAAACTTACTCTTCGAACTGTAAAACAAATCCCATTGGCCAAGCCCCCGTGACAATCCAATCATCTAACACCAATTTTATTCTCAAACCTATATCGTAACAGTATCTAAGTCTTCTATTAAGTGGGCTACCGGCCTGTGCAATGTTGCAGAACAAAACTATACTTAAACTCACCGACTTATCTCTCTTTGAAGACTCTTCAAGTGTAACAACGGTTTGACCGAGTTCTTTATCTTATGTGAAACAATTCAGATAGTACTTTTCTTATCAATGAATAAACTCGATTTGTGATCAATCTCTAGACCACTAAACCAAAGTCTTTTATGACTTGAATCAATAACTAACTGAATACTTAAATAAATGAAAAAGAAACACGTTTGGAAATATTGAAGGAAACCACTGGGAAAATTTTAGAAATATTTTAATAAAAAAAAAAAAATGAAAGATGTACTGATCTTACAATTTGGGTTTTATACTTCCATGAATATATAGCCAGATATCTTTAGATATCTGGATACATACGCACCGCAACTATAGAACCTGCAGTACTAGATATACCAATTATATATATATATATATATATATATATATATATTATATATTATATATATATATATATATATATATATATATATATATATATATATATATATATATATATACTTTAACAACAACTACAAGTTTTATATATCCATGAATATATATAACCAGATATCTTTAGATATCTGCATACATACGCACCGCATATATAATACCAAACACTAACTACCAAGTATATATATATATATATATATATATATATATATATATATATATATATATATATATATATATATATATATATATACTCTGCATATTTATATTTCTTTGTACAAATATATTTAAATATTAAATATTATGCTCAAAGAAAAATAAATGAAATATCAACATGAGTACTTTATCGAAATGTTAATATAAATCCTTGCTTATACATTTAAATATATATATATATATATATATATATATATATATATATAACTATATATATATATATATATATAATATACATACAAATATATGTTCAATGATATATATGAATGGATAAAGTATATCAAGAAAATAATATATAGACAAACTGACTTTGCAAATGATTTAAACTATTAACTTGAAAATTAAAAGATTTTGACAACTATTGAGTATGTCGGTTTTTCAGTGTGAACAAATGAATGCAATTACAGCTGGTAGGAATCAGCTGATGTCTCAAAGCAAAAGAGTTGCCGGTTAGTAATTTAACAAATCTTAATTTCAAATAAATAAAATATGATTTTAAGAATCATTCACATATAAAATATTGCAACTTTAATTGTCAAACACTTTAGGTTTACTAATACAAAAGAATATTTACCACGTTACAAAAATAATACACATCAATAATAAATACTCTTACCTGCTAGTGACCTATGGCAACACCGCAGATATTATGCATTTGCAAATTGTGATCAACAGACGACACTCTTATAACGGTAAAGCAAAAATTATTCTTACACGAATAAACAAAATTACATTTAACACATAACTTAAAACATTACTGGCTTTACAAGAAACTAAGCCACAAGATTTCCACATTGAAAAATTACAACACCTTTTTGCATTTAAAAATATTAACACAATTAATTATTAATAAAATACAAAATAAAACACTTCTACGGTTTACAAGATTATGCACACTAAAATAAATAATAACAACGATCAGACAAGGCGACAAGCGCGTACCAACAGTAAGCACTTTGATTGACGACAGATGAGAGCAAAAAGATATAAAATATTTCCAACTTTATTATTTATATAAATCTCGTCAATGAGTTTACGCTTAGCCATCCAATCAGAATTCTTAAAATAATAAATAAAATGATGTATCCATTTATTAGTTATTTTAGTAAAGTAAATATATATTACACCTTCAGCAGGAACGAAAATTGGTATTTCTTTACAACCGAAACTCTGTTCGCGAGAAATCTCAATTTTCTTCTAAAACCGAAACATGAAAGACAAACAAATTTATACATTATGTGCTCCACACTATATAAAATTAAATATAATTCCATATACACTTTTATATAATGCGCAGTAACTTTATAACATTAAAATTAATAATAATAATAATAATAATAATAATAATAATAATAATAATAATAATAATAATAATAATAATAATAATAATAATAATAATAATAATAATATTATTATAATTATTACAGACTTGCAAGCGACGACCAATCAAAACTCACGTTTCAAAAGTTAAGTTTCGAAAACCAGTTTTCATTGGCTATCGTTTACGCATGAATTACAAACATATTTTACAAATTTCTTCTGATGAGCCATTGCAATGATACACCGTAAACATAGAAAATGAAAGTGAAATAACACTGACAATGCTGCCATTGCTTTACAATACATAAATGAGGCAAAGTTATGTATTACGTGTATTACTGCATTACATCTTTGGCCCACCCTTTGAAGCAAATGTGTACATTTTGCTTTATGTACACGTGATCAAAACATTGGTCTCATTTATTCAGTGCTTCTTCTTCGGTAGCAACTTCAGATAATGGACCAGATGTGTTGTCGGCATATGATCTGCTTAGATAGTCTGCTATAACATTATCTTACCCACTAACGTGGATTAGGGCAAACATGAATTTGCCTTCGAAGAACAGTCACAAGAGTAGTTGGGTGTTTGCGCCGGGTCACAAAATATTTGAATCTATTTTCAACAAAATAATCGGCCTCGTTTCTTTCATCTTTTATTTTCGTTGTGACCATCTTTGTTGGCGTCTTCCTTTGACATACACCTATGAGTATTCTTCTTACACCCTTTCCTCCAGACCTACACCATCTTCTTCCTTCGTTATCTCCTTTTCTCTCTAACTTCTTCCATAGTATTACACGTTTCTTTGTGTTTCCGTGTCTCTTTTGACACTCTTCTCCCTTTCTGCCAACTTCTCTCACCTTCTTTGCTAACAACAGTTTCACCATGCGGTGACTCTTCATGTGAGACTTTTCATCATCATCACACTCCTCACTTCTACAATCAATTTCACATATCTCCTTTTCTCCTGACATTCCTCCTTCACTCCTCCTGCAGCATGTTCTCTTACCCTCTCTGCACATAACTCTCTTTACTATCCACACGTTTTCCACATTTCCGATGTCTTCTCTTTCCAGCTTATCTTCGCACCATTCATTGTGCCACTTTGTATTATCAACCGTCTGTACCATTTCTCTATGGCAGTCTCGGTGTCTCCACTTCTCTCCCTCTTCCAAAGTATTTTGGCACAATGATTTTATCATACTTTCAGACAGTTCTATGAACTTTGTTCTCTCTCTATTTCCATCTTTTAATCCTCGACGCAATATATACTCCCTGCCCCAGCAGCAATGCTGAGTATAACTCTCTGACTCTTCTCTGCGTCTTGGCATCCCATCATGCACTTCCTTTATACCACACTTTTTAACTTCCTCTCTTTGAGACATCGTATCCTTCTGATTACTTTCGAAAATCTCCCGATCGTTACTTAGTTCTTGGACTTCATCACCATGGGTTACATCCCCTTCACCCACAGCCACAATACCCTTCTCTCCAAAACTCTGCGTGTGACTGTCTATGTCACCTCTCACCATTTCGTCATCTTCATCAGCACGATCTGTTACATCAGATTGCTCCGTGCTCTCTACCATCGATGTCTCCTGAACATCTACCACTCTCGTGTCATTTTCAACATTATTTAATAGATCTTTGGGGGTTTTCACTTCGTCTCTTCCTGTAACGTTCTCATTTTCGGGTGAACATTTGCACCCACCCATCACACTTAGTGATGGTTCCATGGTTGGCGCGACATCTTTCCTACAGATGTCAAACGTTTGTGGCGCTGACAGTTTCCTTCCATACGACTCACTCACCTCCCAACTTGCCATTCCAAATTTATGATTGGTTCGATTAGGTTCCTCTTGTGAACCTTCTTCAGCGCTCTCAGCGATGGGGACCAGCACGCTACTAATGTCACGCGCGACCTCTACATTACGAGGCCCTCGACTCATAGTCGACTCCCAAGCGAGATTAGGCTGACTTAAGGGCAATGCTCCTTTGACATTCCCGATTACCAAATCATACACAACCTCTGGCAAT
>JABUQX010083520.1:0-7500 GCA_015478945.1 Trachelipus rathkii | reverse complement strand
GCGGAGTCCGTCCGCATTCGTAGCAAAGAACCACGCGCAAAGAACCGCTAAGTAGAAAGGGCAATAGCTAAGGTGTACTTATACGTTTATACGTTGATATTCATTATTTCTACTTGAAACAACGAGAGTTCAAGGCAAGTATTATATTTTACGAAAACACTTCGTTTTTTTATTAAAACTTATACCAAATATTTTATTGATTCTCCGAGAACCGCACTATATTTTCAAATTCAGCCACCTAGCTACACACACACACACACACACACACACACACACACACACACACCTGCGCCCACGTGGTCATGCCACGATTTTCCACCGTCCCTTTTTATCTGTCCTTAAACTTCCTTACCACCTCAAACCTTATCGTCTTCACCGATTCGAGTTCTTTCCGTTCATAAATCAAAATATATAGCCACCGAAAGGATACGAATACCCACCACTCGGGCAAATTTATGACCTTTAGTCCACACATCTAAACGTGAGATCTGGTAATGAGATATTTACAATCAGGTCATTTAACCGTTGCCGTGGAAGCCTATAATAATATTAATTATAAAAATAATAATAATAATAATAATATAATACTTATATAAATAATAATAATAATAATAATAATAATTATATATATATATATAAGTATATATATAATATATATATTATATATTATATATATATTAATATATATATAATATTATATATATATATATATATATATATTATATAATATATATATTATATATATATCATATAAATATATATATCTTTATATAGAGAGAGAGAGACGAGAGAGGGTAGTATATATATATATAATATATATATTATATATATATATATATATTATAAAATATATATAATTATATAATTATATATATATATTATATATATATATATATATATATATAATGTTTATATATATATTAACCTTGTTTGACCATGATATTTCGACATTGACCTTGCCGGATACCCTATACCCAGCCTACACCTAGCCTAAACCTGCACCTAACCTGACCTTACCCTAACCTAACCTAACCTTAACCTAACCTAAACCTAACCTAACCTAACCTAACCTACCTAACTACACCTAGCGTACACCTACACCTAGCCTACACCTATCCTACACCTGCACCTAGCATCCACCCCGCCTTGAGCTCATCCAGGTAACTGATGCCTAGCCTTTGGTAGGTATCTGTGCTAACATGAGGTCATGTAGGAACCTGACCTGTATGGATCTATCCTAACTTATTTCCAACCGCACAACACACACAACACACACACACACACACACACACACACACAATACACACCAAACACACACACACACACACACACACACACACACACTTATACACACACACATACACACTTATACTTATATACACACACACACCACACACACACACCACACGGCACCACACACGATACACACATTCACTTTGACACTTATACACACATTCACTGACACTTATACACACACATTCACTATGACCTTACATCTTACCATAGACACTTTAATTTACACGTATACACAAGCGGTTCACAAACCACACACACATACACACACCCGCTTTACACTTATACACACATTCACTTATAGCCACTTACACTCACCATAGACACTTACAACTTTACATTTACACTTATACACATGTATAAACACACGACCAACCCTTTGGTCTCTTCCATGGGTCATTTTAGCCCATCCTAATTTTAGGCACTTAAACATTTTTATTAAAAACATATACTTTACAGACCTTAAAGCAGTAAATCAGTAAATCAATAGAGGTGTTACCTAACACCTAGGGGGATTAGTATGCTTTTGTTTTACTGCTTTTTTACTGCTTTAACTCATGTTTTACTGTTTTAAACCTTATGATGTTTTTTTACTGCTTTAAACTCACATACTTTATAATTTACATTTACCCTTAAGAGCAGTTAAATCAGTAAATCAATAAGAGGTGTTAACCTATCCACCTAGGGGGATTATTATGCTTTTGTTTTACTGTTTTATGCTTTAACTCATGTTTTACTGCCCTCTTAACTCATGTTCTTTACTGCTTTAAAACTCATCATGTTTTACGCTTTAACTTCCACATACTTCATTACCTTACATACCTTAAAGCAGTAAATCAGTAAATCAATAGAGGTGTGACCTAACACCAAGGGGGGGGGGGATTAGTATGCTTTTGTTTTACTGCTTTACTGCTTTAACTCATGTTTTACTGCTTTAACTTTCTGCTTTACTGCTTTAACTTTCTGCTTTACTGCTTTAACTTTCTGCTTTACTGTATTTAAACTTCTCGCTTACTGCTTTTAAACTCATATGGCTTTACTGCTTTTAACTCACATATTCATTAACATTACATACCTTAAAGCAGTAAATTCAGTAAATCAAAGAGGTGTGACCTAACACCAAGGGGGGGGATTAGTATGCTTTTTGTTTACTGCGCTTTACTGCTTTAACTCATGTTTTACTGCTTTAACTTTCTGCTTTACTGCTTTAACTTTCTGCTTTACTGCTTTAACTTTCTGCTTTACTGTTTTAACTTTCTGCTTTACTGCTTTAACTCATATATTTTATTAACATTATGTTTTTTATTTTGTTTTAATACTTTTTATTTATTTTTATTATTATTTTTATTTATTTTTATTATTATTTTTATTATTTTTATTATTTTATTTTTATTTATTAACTTTGTTCGTTATTTTACTTCATGCTATTGTTATTATTATTATAGAACACACACACACCACCACACACACACACACAAACACACACTACACTTTACACTATAACACATTCACTAGGACACTTATACACACATTCACCATATGACACTTACATTTACCATAGACACTTACATTTACACTATACACATGCGGTCACACACACATTCACTATGAACTTATACACACATTCACTATGACACTTACATTTGGCCATAGACACTTACATTTACATTTACACTTCACACACAGATTAACTTACACTCACACAGATTTTACATTTACACTCACACAGATTTACTTCATGCCACAGATTTACTTACACACAGATTTACTTACACTTGCACACAGATTTACACAACACACACACACACACAAACACCACATACACACCCACGCACACTCACTTACACATATAACGTATATTTTATTTTATTAAAACATTTATGTTTTAATTAAACACGTACATTTATATACTCATTCAAAAATAATAACTAAAATATATAAAGTTAAAACTTCTATAATAAATCATTATCTTTGAGCAAAGAATTTATATTAACTGTTAATACTTTTGTTATAAATTTTTATAACTATCAAGTTTTAAAAAAATTTTTACTAAATTTTATGAAATTTTATTAAAACATATATTTTTACGTTCCTTAAAGCAATAAATCAGTAAATCAGTAAGGCACGCCCTAGCACCCTCTACATCAAGCTATTGCCACGTTTTGTTCTATTTGACTACTGCTTTACATCTTTAGCCAATTAATAAGTCATAAAATAACAAAATAAGTTCTTCTCTGCTAACAAAACATGTACTTTTTATTAAAATCATTTCTAATTTATTTTAAAAAATAACCAATTTACTTACTTACATTTTATCATTATTCCACTCGACTGTTAACTAAATATTTTCAAAGTTTTTTTTTTTTAAATAATAGGTTTTCTTTATATATTATTATTATTATTAATCTATTTTCTTGGTGGTTTTAAAATCACGAGAAAACACAACCCGCACTCCTTACAGATACGAAACTGACCTCTCTCTGTAAAATGTGTTGAAAAAACTACTTTAGGCTTAAATTTAGGATAATCCTTTTTGTAACCCCAGGGGCGATTTAAGCCTAATTCCAGGTCAAAATATATTTCAAACTGACCTTTTTCTGTAAATGTGGTGCAATAACTACGTTAGGCCTAAATTTAGGCCTAAAATTTAGGATAAGCCTTTTTGTAGACGGCTAATTTAATCCTAATACCAAGGTCAAAAGGTAATTCCCGTATAGACAAGAATCATTGTTATTATTATTTTTAGTAATATATTTCAAACTGAACATTGCTGGATCGATAAGATCCTTTAAGCAGGTAAAAAGGAAATGTTTTTCTTACTTGTGATTGGTCGGGGTAATCCTTATCTCTATATGACCTCGTATGTGATTGGTCGAGAATTATTTTATTATCTTTTAGACCCAAACTCATTTTAAAATCATAGCATTTTAGCTGCTAAGCGGTGCACAAGTTATCTGATTTGTATTAAAAGTGTTTTATTTTTACTAAGTGTATATCATTTTTATAATAAATACTTACATTGAGGAATAATTATTAATTTCACTTGAATAATAATTTCTAACCCCCTAGTTCACAAGCTAACCACCAGGGCTCAGCATGAGCCCCACCCGCAAAGGCAGCCAACCCCGCACCCGCAGGTGCGTCCCGCCGCGTCCCCGCCCGCCGCGTGCGCCCGCAGGCGCAATATTTCCGCGCTCTCGCCCGCCGCGTGCGCCCGCAGGCGCAATATTGTTATTATTAATTAGAACACACATGCACTCACAAGCACACTTTACTTACACAAACTGTCAACCACCCACACACCGCACACATCACTTAAAATTTATTTCTAAAAAGTGAAACATTTATTTTTTATTTATTAGTTATTGGTGTTATTTACTTCATGCCTTTTGTTATTTTATTTAGAACACCACACTACCCACAAACACACACGCAACATATACACACACAACATCACACACACACTCACACGCCACACTCACTACAATATAGCGTATAATTTTATTAAAACATTTTTATTTTTATTTCATTATTATACTTAGTGTTTATTTACTTATTGCTATAGTTATATTATTTTAGAACACCACATTGCAACACACACTCACACACACCACACACAACACACACAACACACACACATACGCCACACTCACTTAACATATAACGTATTAATTATTAAAACATTTTTATTTTTATTTATTTTTATACTTAGTGACTATTTACCTCATGCTATCAGAGTCCCAAATTAGAACAAATATAAATACCACACACGCAAACACACACACACACACACCCACACACACACACACACACATACCACACTATACACATACGATCCCACCCACTCGATATTTTGATGCCCCATCTTTGATTCCTTAGTTTTTGTTGCCTCAACTTTGATGCTCCATCATAAAATGCCTCAACTTTGATGTCTCAGCTTTTGATGCCTCAACTTTGATTGCCTAGCTTTTTGATGCCTCAGCTTTGATGCCTCAAATTTGATGCCTCAGCATTGAGCACCTCAGCTTTGGTGTTTCATCTTTGATGACTCATCTTGATGGCGTCATCTTTTGATACCACCTATATTTCAATGATTCATCTTTATAAGCAGTTACACTTTACCATAGAAAACTTACACTTATACACACAATCACTATCTCTTATTCACACATATGCAAATACACATAGACACTTACACTTCACACCACACACCCACCACACACAATATTATATATATATATATATATATCATATATATATATATATATGATATATATTATATATATATATATATATATATATTATTATACTATTATATATTTATTTATATATTATATATATATATATATATATATATCATTATATATATATATAATATATATATATATATATATATATATTAATATATATATATTTTCATTCCGCGGCGGAAATATTTGCGCCTGCGGTGCGCACGCTGCGGGCGGAACGCGAAAATATTTGCGCCTGCGGGCGCACGCGGCGGGCGGGGACGCGCGGGACGCACCTGCGGGTGCGGGGTTGGCTGACTTTGCGAGTGGGGCTCATGCTGAGCCCTGGTGGTTAGCTTATGAACTAGTTAATTAATTATTATCTATTCTAGTGAAATTAATAATTATCTCAATGTAAGTATTTATTATAACATATGATATACACTTAGTAAAATTAAAACACTTTTAATACAAATCAGATAAATTGTGCACCGCTTAACAGCTATAAATGACTAATGATTTTTAAAATGAGTTTGGGATCTAAAAAGATAATAAATTAATTCTCGGCAATTCACATAACGAGGTATTATATGAGATAAGGATTTACCCCGAGCCAATCACAAGTTTAAGGAAAACATTCCTTTTTACCTGCTTAAAGGATCTTTCCGATCCAGCATGTTTCAGTTTATGAAATATTATTTATAAAAAATATAATAACAATGATTCTTGTCTATACGGGATTACCTTTTGACCCTGGTATATAGGATTAAATTAGCCCCAGGCTCTACAAAAACGGCTTATCCTAATTTTAGGCCTTAAAATTAGGCTAAGTATTATTGCACCACATTTTACAGAAAAAAGGTCAGTTTGAAATATATTTTGACTTGAGAATTTAGGCTTTAAATCGCCTCGGGTTACTAAAAAGGATTATCCTAAATAGACCTAAAGTAGTTATTTCAACACATTTTTTACAGAGAGAGAGTCAGTTTCGTATCTGTTAAGGAGTGCGGGTTTGTTGTGATTATTCTTCAGTGATTGGATTTGTCAATGTACATAGATAATAATAATAATAATAATAATAAAGAAAACCTATTATTTTAAAAAACTTTGAAATATTTTAGTTAACATTTCGAGTGAATAATATAATGTAAGTGAATAATTGTTTATTTTATAAATAAAACTTAGATGATTTTAATAAAATATATGTTATGTTAGCAGAGAAGAACTGTATTTTGTTTTTTATTACTTTATAATGGCTAAAGATATGTAAGCAGTAAGTCAATATGAACAAAACGTGCATAGCTTGATGTAAGAGGAGGTGCTAGGGGCGGGCCTTACTGAATTACTGATTTATTGCTTTTAAACTGTACCGTACAAATATTTTTAATAAAATTTCATTAAAATTTTAGTTAAAGTTATTTTAAAACTTGATAGTTATAAAATTTATAAACAAAAAGATTAACAATTTAAATAATAATTCTTTTGCTCAAAGATTAATGATTTGATTTATTATGAATTTTTTAAGAAACTTTGAAATAATTTTAGTTATTATATTTGAAATGAGTAATTATAAATGTACGTGTGTTAATTAAACAGTAAAATGTTTTTTAAATAAATATATACGTGTATATGGTAAGTGATGCGTGTGCGGGGTAGTGTATGTGTGTGTGTGTGTGTGTGTGTGTGGTGTGTAAATCTGTTGTGCAAGTGTAAGTAAAATCTTGTATGTGTAAGTAAATCTGTGTGTGAGTAGGTAAATTAAATCTGTGTGAGTGTAAGTAATCTGTGTGAGTGTAAGGTAAATCGTGGTGAAGTGTTTAAGTGTACAATGTACGTTGTCTATGGCCAATGTACAGTGTCATAGTGATGTGTTGTATAAGTATCATAGTGAATGTGTGTGTGACCGGCATGTGTATAAGTGTAAATGTAAGTTTGTCTATGGGTAAAATGTAAGTTCATGTGAATGTGTATCTCTCTC
>JABUQX010083519.1:12500-15000 GCA_015478945.1 Trachelipus rathkii | reverse complement strand
GCTATTACGATGAAGGTCAGAGGAGAGAGATTATGTATAATTCAATATACGCCCCACATAGGGGAAGACCAAGGGAGGAAAAGGAGAGATTTAGAGAAGAACATCAACTGCTGTACGATAGGATTGGAGGAGAGACAAAGATTATAATTGGAGACCTGAATGCACATATTGGAACTAGAAGAGAGGGAGAAGAGAGAGTCATGGGGGCTTTCGGAGTGGGAGACAGGAACGAAGAGGGGGAACTGATGATAGATTTTGCAGTGAGAAACGGATTAACTTTCATGAACACATACTTCCAACATGAAGAAAGTAAAAAGTGGACCTGGTACAGATGGAGTGTGGATTTAGAAAGATATGTTAAAAAATCAATGATAGATTTAGTTTTGACCAAAAAGAAGAATATATTTATGGACGTGAAGAGCCTGCCGAACGTATCCTTGGATTCGGACCACAGGATGGTAATTGGGATACTGAGATGGAGAGAGAGAGATAAGCCGAGGAAATTAGTTAAAAAGAGATATCTGCTAGAAGAACTAAAGGACCAGGCAACGAAGGAGAAATTTGATGAGACCTTAAAAGAAGAAAGATGCAAGTAGGAAACATGAGAGAAACAACAGATGAAAAATGGAAAAATTTAAGGAAAATATGATGGGAACAGCAAAAGAGGTCCTGGGAGAAAAGAGAATAAGTAGAGGGAGGAGGAAAAAGACCGCATGGTGGAACGATGAAGGGAATGAAGGCTGCCATAGCTGATAAGAATAGGGCATACAGGAAATGGATGAAAGTAAAAACTGAAGAAAATAGATTGGATTATGTTGAAGCCAGAAACATTGCAGAAAGGATAAAAAGAAGGAGTATGAAGCAATCATGGGTAAAAATAGGGTCGGAACTGAAGGAGAACATGATGGGAACAAAAAAATTAATATATGGATTGGCTAAAAGTATGAGAACCTCGAAAGAACCAGAAACGCACGTCATAATGAATAAGGAGGGAGAAACGTTGGTAGGGTAGGAGGAGGTGTTGGAAAGATGGAGAGAATACTTTGAGGAATTGTTGAGATTTGAGGTTGAGGAGGTGCAGATGGAGAGGGAAGGGAGGTGGTGGAAGAAGGAGAAAGGACAGAGGGGATACTGCTGGAGGAAATAAGAGAGGCAATTAAAACGCTAAGAAATGGAAAAAGCCCAGGAACCGATGGACTGAATGCTGAATTATACAAGACTGGAGAAGGAGTGGAAGTATGGCTACTAGAATTACTGAATGAAATATGGGACAAAGAGAGAATACCTGACGAATGGAGTAGAGCGGTGATTTGCCCTATATATAAGAAATTAGACAGAAGAATTTGTAACAACTACAGAGGGATAGCTTTACTGAATGTTGCAAGCAAAATATACGAGAGAATGTTGGAAAGGAGACTGAGAATCAAAGTTGAAGATAAACTAGGAAGTTAGCAGTATGTCTTCAGAGCGGGAAAAAGTACAATGGATCCAATCTTCTACATGAAAATGATGATAGAAAAAAACAATTGAATGGAGTAAAGGAGCAGATGTGGCATTTATAGCTTTGAAAAAGCTTTTGATAGGATTGATAGGGAAAAGCTATGGCGAGCACTGGAAGAACAAGAGTATGAAATACCTCAAATTAAAAAGCGCAATAAAAAGTACATACTGCAGTACAAGAAATAAGATAAGGGGAGAAGTAAGAGAAGAGGATGGTTTGAGGTGAGTTCAGGAGTGAGACAGGGCAGTGTGCTCTCGCCCCTGCTATTCATATTATACATGGATTACAGACTGAAGATAATATGTAGACAGGTAGACAATGAGCACACATCACTATACGCAGATGATGCAGCATTGATAGCAGGCGAGGGAGCGGACCTGCAGGAAATAATGAACAGATGGAATGCCCAAATGGGAGAAATCGGTATGAAGATGAACACGGAGAAGACGGAGGTAATGAGAATAGCTAGAGAAAGAACAGAACTGAACATCAATATAGAAGGAAGAGGACTACAGCAGGTGGATAAATTCAAATACTTGGGAGTGATGATGGAAGGGAAAGGAGGTCAGGGAGGGGAGATAGGCGAGAGGATAAAGAAGTTCTCTCAGAACGTAGGAGCATTATACCCAGTACTGAAAGAAACAGCTATACCAAAAGAAGTGAAAATGGTGATATACAAAACAATACTGAGACCATTACTAGTGTACGGATCGGAATGCTGGGCACTGAACACAACACAAATGAGAAGAGTGGAGGCGGCGGAGATGAGGGTGCTGAGATTGATTGAAGGAGTTACCCTGAGAGATAGGCGGAGAAGTGAGGAAATACGGAGAGAGCTGAGAATTGGATCAATAACTAAACATATACAACAGAATCAACTGAGATGGTATGGACACCTCAAGAGAATGGAAGAGGAAACTGGACCAAGAAAGATGCTGGAATGGACGCCAGTGGGCCGTAGACCTGCGGGCAGACCGAAGAAAAGATGGAAGGATGCGG